>PVKV010004645.1:0-97500 GCA_004027835.1 Alouatta palliata
GCGGTGGCTCACGCCTGTAATCCCAGCACTTTGGGAGGCCGAGGCGGGTGGATCACGAGGTCAAGAGATCGAGACCATCCTGGTCAACATGGTGAAACCCCGTCTCTACTAAAAATCCAAAAATTAGCTGGGCATGGTGGTGTGTGCCTGTAGTCCCAGCTACTCGGGAGGCTGAGGCAGGAGAATTGCTTGAACCCAGGAGGCGGAGGTTGCGGTGAGCCGAGATGGCGCCATTGCACTCCAGCCTGGGTAACAAGAGCGAAACTCCGTCTCAAAAAAAAAAAAAAAAAAAAAAAAAAGAGTATACCTGGTAGTTCAGTTTGCTTGGAAAAGAGGTGAATAAATGTCAGATTCATGCTGTTTTATGAGGAATGACTAATGATTTGGTTGGATGGTGATGGACTTAGAAGGAAAACTATTGGAACATAGGTTACCAAGAAGCCTGGGAGAATGTCCTAGACCTCACAAAATGAGCACAAAAGCACAAGGATATTTTTATCTTTTGTAAATGCCCACCAAATGGCAACTACTGCAGATCAGGCTCTTGGTAATCACATGGAAATGATGGCCCATTATACAGACATCAGTGGACCTTCCTGCTCAGCCATGCTAGTACTTGCTGAAAGGGCTGCTGAACCAAGTGGCTGTGGAAGTGGCTACGGAAGCAGGCTTGAACTCAACAGCATGGATTATGTGCTATAGCTATTGGTGAGTTCCCAACCTGTCAACAACGTAAAGTGACACTGAGCCACCAATATGATAATGTTTCCCAAGTGAACAAGCCAGCACCTGGTGACAATTTTGTTCCATTGGGCCACCCATCACAGAACAGGAAGCAATTTGCTCTTCTTGGAATAAACAGTTATTCTGGAAATGGATTTGTCTTCATTGCCAGCAATGATCCTGCCAAAACACCATTCATGATTTTGGAGATTGCATTACTCACTATCAGGAAATTTTCCACTGCATTTCTTCTGAAAAAGGGAATTATTTTAAAGCAAGTGAAGTTTAGCAATAGGTCTTTGTCAGTGGAATTCATAGTTCCATATACTCCGGCCCCTGCCTAAGTGAATAGTGGAATGCACTACTAGCCTGACAGAATGGTGGAAGGGCTTCAGAAGACATTTAGAACACCTTTCAGGTATCAGGTTATATCCTATGTGCAGAAGTTAAGTTCCAGATCTTATAAACCAAAGGTGCTTCTATTTCTTCCATAGCTGCACTTCATGGGTTCAGGATCTAAGGAATGGAAGTAGAAGCTTTTCTCCTATTGCTATACCTAATGAACTACAACTGTGGCCTCCTAATAGTTTAGAAGTCTTAGCTCCCTAAGGAGAAATGTTCTTACTAGGGACACATCAGGTGCAATGTCAGAAGGAAGATGAGAACTATATTTTTCAGAATATCTTATCCTTCATGTTAGAGTTTGTCAACAAGAATAAATTGCATGCAATTCTAAAGGCAGGGGAAAAAAGCCGAATCCACAGTTTTCTGGAGATGGTTGTACCCAGATGAGTGTATTTATTGGTTACAAGTTCTTACATTACACATTTTACTCATTTTTGTCTAAACCCGGTATTCAATATACTGTGACATTTTATTTGACTCTTTCTTGATATTTCAGCTTTTTACAGTTTATCAATTTGTTTCATTGAACTATTATAATAAAGAATTGTGAGATCTCACATTTTTATTCCTTATTTTCAAAAACTTTACTGGGTATTTAAAAAATCTTACCAATCCCCCACAATAATGACAGGTCAAAATCTCAGATTGTATTCTTTCACTCAAAACTGTTTGTTGTCCCTGTGTTCAATAGCATGAATAGTCGATGAACACCTTAAATATTGTAAGAAATCTGGTTCAAATCCTACCTCTTTCATGAAAATTTTTCTTACCATTATTTTTCTCTAAATCTGTAATTCCCCAGCCCACAGTACAGCCTACATTTGCACAATAAAATGGCTACATTTTTCCTAAAACATGTTAAGCATATATTGTGCTATTGGAATGCTAGCTGTATTAAATGTTGCTGATGAGACTTGACAGGGAGAAAATGGGGTCCAGTATGTGCCTCTAAAAACTTCTTATCATTTACCCTATTTCCCCATTAATAAGTTTATTGGAAAGAAAACCCAAAGATTGAATAGCAGGAAAGTGATTTTCAGATAGACTATTTGGTCATCTTCAGAGACATTGAACAAGAAGTGAGTCACTCACCTCAGGAAAATCAGGCTACTCCACATAAAGGTCACTAAACATAGAAGTAAGAGGTACATAGTCCTGGCAGTACTCTGACAACTTCCCCTTCCATTGCACTCTGAAGCATCTGATTAAATCAAGAAAGAGATATTATCTAAATTAAAAGCATATGTAGCATATTCCCTGGAGGTCCAGGATGCCTCCTCCACGTGGCAGCAGCTAGAGTCCTGCCTTACACACCAGCAACATCTGCTGAGAGTGAAATGGAGTGATGTAAAAGCCCGATAACATCACCTCTCCCAATTTTGCCTCAGGCTGAATATCAACATTTATCTGTTTGTAAGTGGTAATGATTGAAGGATTTATGGTAAGAATTTCAACATCACTTTATAGTCTTCTGTGGAGGTAGAAATCTAAGAAAAGAAGTTTTGATAAACTAGTCCATCCTTGAGGAGTGGTATTTCATTTCCATTTATTGCAAATATGTGGTTTTCAAAATGAAATAAAATTCAGCCCAGGAGCAGCCAGAGAGCAATGAAAAGAAACAGCAGTAATTCCCTTTTTCTGGTTTTAGCAGCTCGTATTTGCTCATTTCTCCAGACACTTTTCAGACCTGGCAGATAAGTGTGAGACTGAAGATTGCACAACAGCAGAAATTACTGTCATGGTTACCTAGTATCACTGAGAACGAAAGTGTTGTTCTGATTGTTAACGGAGATCAAAGTAACTCAGAAAGAGGTGGGTAAGGAGAAGTGACCTGAAAAGGAAAGAGATACCCAGTTCTTATCCCAATTTGACTCTTCAGTAAATTCTCTATTTTCTGGGGAGAAAACTTCATTTTTGGTATATGACAAACAGCATCTTATGATGAAAAGCCAGAACCAAAAGAGTGCCTCTGGGAATGATCTTTAGGACAAAAAATTTAAAATAAAAAATTAAAAGAAAACCTAACCTGGCAGTTAGTTGTAAAGGCTAACCTAGATTTGTTGCTGGTTTCAGCTCTACTACAGAGAAGTCATTTGATAAAGTCATTTAAAAAATGCCATCAACACTGACATAAATGTAAACCAGCCCTAGCTAGAGATGTTTTGCTGTTTATTCCAAGAACAACTAGATATACATAAATAATTACCTAAAAATACTTATTTTTCCATATTTAAAACCACTATATTATGTGAAAAAGATAAAAATCTTGCCTTGGAGACTTATACAATGTAGTATAGAGTCTACAACTTTGGGACTTAAACCAAAGTCTTAAAAATGGCTGTAATAAAATCTCATGCTGAGAACTTGGGAATATGTCTAATTGTTCTTGGCAAAATGACTTTGCAGATGTATCGAGAAGATTATCCTGTATTATTTGGGTGGGCCTTGTCTTATCACACGAATTCTTTATTTTTTTTCTTTTCTTTTTTTCTTTAATTGTACTTTGGGCTCTGGGGTACATGTGTACATCCTGCAGGATTGTTGTATAGGTACATACATGCCATGGTGATTTGCTGTCTCCAACCCCCACTACGCCGTCACCTACATCAGGCATTTCTCCCGACGTTATCCCTCCCCATCCTATCCCCCCAACAACCTCACTGTGCTCCCCCTCCCCTCCCCTCCACCACCCACCTAGCCCTGTGAATGTTCCCTTCCCTGTGCCCAAGTGTTCCCATTGTTCGTCACCCATCTGTGAATAAAAACATGCAGTGTTTGGTTTTCTGTTCTTGTGTCAGTTTGCTGAGAATGATGGTTTCTAGATTCATCCATGTCTCTACAAAGGATACGAACTCATTTTTTATGGCTGCATAGTATTCCATGGTGTAGATGTGCCACATTTTCTTTGTCCAGTATATCATTGATGGGTATTGGGGTTGGTTCCAGGTCTTCACTACCATAAACAGCACTGCAACGAACATATGTGTGCATGTGTCTTTATAATAGAATGGTTTATAATCCTTTGGGTATATACCCAGTAATGGGATCGCTGGGTCAAATGGAATTTCTATTTCTAGATCCTTGAGGAATCGCCACACTGTCTTCCATAACGGTTGAACGAATTTATGCTCCCACCAACAGCCCAAAACCTCTTTAAGCTGATAAACAACTTCCACAAAGTCTCAGGATAAAAAATCAATGTGCAGAAATCACAAGCATTCCTATACACCAACAACAGACAAACAGAGAGCCACATGGGTTCTTAAAAGCAGGGGATCTTTCTCAGTTGTAGTGAGGGAGAGAGCTATGCTTTGGAAGGGAGAACCCAAAAGGTGGCCACAGCAATGTGAGAAAGACTCCCTCAGCTGCCGATGGCTTTGAATATGGAGGAAGGAGGCCAAAAGCTTACATATGTAGTCATTCTCTAGAACTGGAAAAGGCAAGGAAATGAGAATCCTGCTGACACCTCGATTTTAGCTGGGGACACCCAGGTAAGACTTCTGATCTACAGAACTGTAAGATAAATTTATGTGGTGTTAAGCCACTCAATTTGTGGTCATTTGCTATGGCTTCAATGGAAAACATACTAGGTCAGAACATAAACTGCAGGGAAGGGACTTTAAAAGTTCACATAATCTACACACACCTATTGCAATTGAGCTGGTATTTATATGCTCCTCCTGACATTTTATTTTCCCTATTCATGCTTAATTTTATGCAGCCCCATGTTCAGTAATTCAGCAAGGATGTCAGTTACTGCCTCCGGAATTTACCCTTGACTCTCAAAGAAACAAGTTAAATAAAGCACCCAAGTTAGTGAAGTCCTCCGATGACAGTATCCACTGTAGTCATGTCAGAGGTGTTAAATTAAGATGTGTCCTTCTGACCTCCACAAAGCCAGGGTAGGTCACTTGCATGCATTACACCCCTACTACCTTGAAAGGGATATTCTGTTTGTGAGTTAGGGAGGGGGAAAGGTGATTATACCTCTCAGAACACAGTATTAAACCCACAGTTTTACTCACTGCAGCAAGGCAGTTGTAATACCCTAAGAAAGAGTCAGCTTACAAAAATGTGAAGCCGCCGGGGGATTAGTTTCGACCTGAATTTCACCTTACATGCATCAGGATTAAAATTATTAATGTCTCCTCCTCCCCTTTGATTATTAGTTATAAAAATTTACACCAATTTTTTTTTTTGTCAGGCTTCTGCTGGTACTTCTTGGTAGTGATATAATTTCCTAAGAGAATATTTTCAGGATTTTGTAGTAACCTGACTTTGGTTGGTCTCCAAGTACCCATATCATTTTCAAGTAATCAATAGTCTTAGTTAAGTTACTTTGCGTGGAACTATTGAGAATTTTCAGGAAGATAAAATATAGAAGAGAGTATAAAAGTCCTAACTTTTCGAACAGAAGTAATTTGATTTTGTATTTACTGGTTTTAAAATATATTGAGATTTCCAGTTAGCAGTTTATTACTGACTTCTTGCACGATACAGCTTAGTAAGAGATGGAGTGCCTGCAGTTAAAACGTGTTAACACTTGGCTTATGGATAAGCATATGGTCATTTTTTGTTATTTTTCTATTTTTCTTAAACAATTGCCTACTTGCTCTTGTTGGATTCAGCTTTGTATGTGTGTCCATCCATGAAATTAAATTTCTTTATCATGTAATTCACATAATTTATAGTCTTACTCTTTTCTCTTATTGTTCTATCAATTATTCAGACCACTTGTCTATCTTTTTATTTATGTTAATATTTGTTACATATATGTATGTATATGTTTCTGTATATGCATGTAGATGTATGTTGGGAATGAAAATTTAGAATTGTTATACATTCTTGGGTTTTGAGTGTTTTGTTACATAAAGTTATACTCTAATTTTTGAGATTGTCCTGTTTAAGAAAGAGGATTGATCTGAATCATGTACTCAGCTATTGTCAGAAGAAGAATAATTCTCTATTCAATCATCAACCAATTACTTAATTAGTTGTTTTTGCAATTCTAAAATGTTCAATTATTTTTAATTCATTTATCTGCTGAAATTTTCAATCTTTTATAAACTTGAACAAGAAAATACAGTTCTTTGGGTATTTCTTCCTGATATCTCACATGTCTGGTTTCTCTGCATGTCAGATTCCATTGTCTGTTGTTTCTACTGTTTTTTATTCACATTCCACTTTTCATATTCTTGTTGTTTTTTATTATGCTAAACACTTCCCTTTGTGAAATTGTAGAATAACCTTGTGAACAATAATTTACTTCTTCTTTGTGTATATTTACTTCTGGAGGATGGTTCCTGGCACAAACAATTCTGGATAACTTTAATTTTTTTTCAGAAAAGTTAAGATGTTTGAGGCTGAGCTATATTGCTCACAGAAAGCTCTGATTTGCTTTCATCTTACGAGTATGATGTAACCCTTGTGGTTCAAACCCAAAATGAAGGGTTTACACTTACTATCTCTCTTATTTAGCTGGCTGTGGTTCTCCAGTTTTCCACTGGGATTACCTATCATGCCAATGATGCTGAAACTTGCCCTCAGATATTTACCTGTTATCTACAAAAATCATAAATGCTCCCATAAAATGTGTTCCACTTGATGGAGTCATTTTCCTTTCCTAATGGTATTCTCTAAGTCTTCATTATCAGTTTATCTCTGATTAAATAACTCCATTTTATATTTTGTGCAGCTTTTCTATTTGCCCTCTGCATTTGAGGAGTGAGAATAGGGATTTTGGTCTGATTTACCATAATCTGCCATCATCAATGGTGTACTTACTTTTAGTTTTAGCTACTTCCTGGTTGCTATAGTTGTCAATAAAAGATTGTTCCCTCACAAATTTTTTTTTTTTTAGAATCACCTTTTACCCTTATTACCTATATTAATCCCACCATAAACATAAAATAACATCGATTGGTAAACCACACACCTCATAACATAAACAGTCCTCTTTGTACAAATGTGATTTTTAAGTGGAAATATTTACTTACTTAACTTCACAGGAGCAGCCACCAGCTTTTCCATTGTGACCAATCGTTTCCTTCTTCATGTCTCCTGTGAGCTAGCATTTGAAGAACTTTCTGTCTAGAGATATATGGAGTAAAGTATCAAAGATCCATAAGTCAATTAACATCTTTCTTCATACACGTTGACATTTAAAAATTCTATTTATCAATTATGGCAAATCTCATAATTAAATATTAAGAGCAACTCCATCCTCAGAAATAATCAAGCTTCAAACGAGGTCAGATTCTGAAGAAAATTCACTAGTTCTCAGATGTAAGGCGTTTATACTTGCCACATCACCTAGACTTCCCTCCATTTTCTATTTCCCTAGAGGACACAGGGAACAATGCTAGTTGGAAAATAAAGTTCAATCATCCTTAAAAACATATAGACAAATGACACTTTCTCTGATTACTAAAGTAACAATTCTTTGATGCCTCTGAAAAATAAGCAAAATGGAGAAACCAGTCAACTACATGAAGATACAAGCTCTTAAAATCCAAGTACAGAATTCTCAAACTATAGAAAAATATAAATAATAAAAATAGGAATACACATGCCGTGGTGGTTTGCTGCTGCATCCTGCATGATCTGCACATGTACCCCAGAACTTAAAGTATAATAATAAAAAATAAACACATACATACATAAATATATAATATATAAACAAACTCTTTTTAAATAGGAATAGATTACAGTGACTCCTTCCGTTGTCACAATGGGTCTCATTGCAGTTAAATACAGACAAATAATCCTATACCTTTAGCAAATGAAGAGAATTTTAGCTTCAACCATGATGGAGCTGTAGACATAGATATAACCATAATGTCGTTATAACAGATCACAGGAGACTCGTATGCATTGTCATCTATTGCTGTGTAACAAGTCACTCCAAATGGTAGTAGCTTAGAACAATAATTATTAGCAGTTTGTACTGGAATCAGTTGGATAATTCTTTTGCTGCCTTTTCTTAGTCTTCCACAGAGCTACAGTATCTGTGGCTAGGTGGTATAAGATGATTATCTCCTGTCTATTGATTAGTGCTGGCTGCTGGCTACGAGATTAGTTAACAATCTAGTATGCTATCCAAGTCTTCCTCATATGATATTCCTAAAAACAACTAGGCTTGAAATTTATACAGTATTTCTACTGCCATATTCTGTTGGTTAAGGCAACTAAAAAAGCTAGTCTAGATTAAGGAATGAACAAAGAGACTGCACCTTTTGATGAGAGTTGCTACAAATTGTTTGTGGTCACTTTTAATCTATCAGTTACTAGTGAGACTCCCATCTCAAAAAATAAATAAAAATTTAAAAATTAAAAAGAGGCTTCTCGGGTGCTTTCATCAGGGAAAATAGTATACGTTCTTCCTAAATACAAAAGATACTCATCCTGTCCTAAGATGTTCAAAAGTCTTAGTCAAGGCATCAAGTTCAAAGTCAATTATCTTTTAGCTGCTTCTGGTTCAGATACTGATGTTGCTCCTTGAGTCATCTTCTTAAGTGCAAGCTTCTCTTTGTCTATAGACATGTAAATTATAAAAAGAACTTGTTCCATATGGAGCCAACAAAAAAATCTTTCAGGTACTGCATGGCATTCAAAAGAGACAGCATAAGTCCATGCATTCACTCATCTTCAATAATTCTGAAATCCAGCTGGGTAAGTGTTGTCAGAAACCCCTACCTGAGGCGCAGAAAATGTTTCTTCTTTGGAAACCAATTTCGCTTCTTTGGAGTGGTTCCATAATCCATTGTTCTCCATAACTCGAGATCTACCCTGTAGATTCCTGGCAACACCCACTGAGACATTTTTCCTCTTCTATTAAAAATGGTACATGTTGGCTGGGTGCCGTGGCTCATGCCAGTAATCCCAGCACTATGGGAGGCCAAGGCAGGTGGATCACGAGGTGAGGAGTTCGAAACCAGCCTAACCAACATGGTGAAACCCTGTCTACTAAAAATACAAAAATTAGCCAGGCATGGTGGCATGTGTCTATAATCCCAGCTATTCAGGAGGCTGAGGCAGGAGAATGGCTTGAACTCAGGAGGTGGAGGTTGAGTGAGTCAAGATTTCACCACCGCACTCTGGCTCCAAAAAAAAAAATGTATTGTAAATTGTCCCTGTCCATTTTAATCTATACTGATAAAACTCTCTTAATAGTGAACAGAGGCTGGGCACAGTGGCTTATGTCTATGATTCCAGCACTTTGAGAGGCTGAGGCAGAAGAATCACTAGAGCCCTGGAGTTCAAGACCAGCCTAGGCAATATGGCATACCCTGTATCTACAATTTTTTTTTTTTAAATTAGCCAGACATCATGGTGCATGCCTGTTGTGCCAGCTACTAGGGAGGCTGAGGTGGGAGGATAACTTGAGGTCAGGAGGTTGAGGTTACAGTGAGCTATAGCTATGATTGTGCCTCTGTACTCCAGGTTGGGTAACAGAGTGAGACCCTGTCTCCAAACATTAAAAATAAAAAGTAAAATAACGAATGGGTCTTGTAGTCATCAGTTTATAGTCTACTCAATTAAACAAATGTCACACACATTTTAAGACTACTTTTCTCTACACTTATCAGTGCTACTTGAGAATGAGACTAAACTTAAGGTATTTACACACATAGGTAGCTGAAAATGTTCACTAGACTTCACCTTAAACACACACATACGTTTTAATAAAATCTTATTGTCAAGAGTTTATAGTCACATCCTTAATAAAATATTTATGCTAAGGCCATTTCTTATTTGGGAATCTTTTGCCATCTTGAAAATACAAGCAATATCAGAATCTTTATATTCCAACTTGGCAAGTCCTGGTTTCTTTATATTTTCTTTAAATTCTTACAAATGGAAAAATTCTCTTTTTGGTTTACTTCTCTTTTCTCATACTTTATCATCCACTGTCAAAAGGAGCCAATTGACATTTCTAGCTTCCTGTTTAGAAATCCTTTTAGCTATATCCAAAGTTAATTAAATATAGGTTTTATCTTTCAATTAACCTCCAGTTGTTAATAGCCTTGCCGATCGTTTTCACATTTTCTCAAGGTTCAGCATTTAATTTCCTCCCTGTGTTTCTGCCCTACCGGAAGTTTGATTGCCACTTTCACTACTTCTGACTGCTTGCACCCAAATGTCATGCCACGTGTTTGGGCTTTCGAAATGTGTCACTACAGTTTGGGGGCTCCATAACCCATTTTCTATTGCTATGTAATAACCACATTAAATACTTAGTGCCTTAGATCAAAGCTATTTTATATTTTACTCATGGTGGACTGTCCTTCTGCTGATCTCACCTTCCTTCAGTCAGAAGGTTGCATCATCTAGCTTCTCATTGGAACTGGGGAGTCTGTGGTGGCCTCACTCACATGTATGATAGTGGATGTTGACTGTGAGGTTGGCCAAATGGTGGCAATATCCAGTCATGATCTTGGTGTAGGCTTTGAGCCTCTTAATGCCTGAACTTTGGAATTGCGTAATTTTATAGTTTTTAGTTTGTCAAAAACCAGTCACAGGGGCAGTCCAGATTCAAGTCATGGAGAGATCAATGCCCTTTCTTGAAAGGAGAAGGAGTAGAGAATTTATGACCATTTTTAATTTGCCTATGTCCCATGTACATTAACTGATTTTTTTCTCCAACCTCAGCTTCCTGTACCCACATGGTGTGGTTCAAAATTTGGATATGTTTACCACTAATTTTCTCTCAAGAGCTCTCAATCTGTTTTATAATAACTTATTTTTGTCTTTACGAATGCTTTTCTGCTCAAAATTTCCTATCAAAGCCAGGTGTAGTGCCGCATACATGTCCCAGCTACTTGAGAAACCCACACAGAGGACCACTTGAGCCCAAAAGCTTGAGTTCTGCCTGGCCAACATAGAAAGACCACACAACCCCCAGTTTCTAAAAATAAAAATAGATCTTAAAAATCTACAATTATTTTGTACAGTTTTTCTTTACTCTCCCAGAGTAAACGACCATAAAATAATTAAGTCATGTTTATCCTTCATTTTCTTGCTTTAAATTTTTTACTTTAAGTTTTGGGATACATGTGCAGAAAATGTGCAGATTTGTTACATAGGCATACATGTGCCATGGTGGTTTGCTGCACCTATCAACCTGACATCTAGATTTTAAGCCCCAGATGCATTAAATATTTGCCCTAATGCTCTCCCTGCCCTTACCCCCATCCCTCAACAGGCCCTGATGTGTGATGTTCACCTTCCTGCATCCATGGGTTCTCATCGTTCAACTCCCACTTATGAGTGAGAACATGTGGTATTTGGTTTCCTGTTCCTGTGTTAGTTTGCTGAGATTGATCGCTTCCAGCTTCATCCATGTCCCTGCAAAGGACGTGAACTCATTCTTTTTTATGAATGCATGATATTACATGGTGTGTCTGTGCCACATTTTCTTTATGCAGTCTATCATTGATGGGAATTTGGGTTGTTTCCAAGTCTTTGCTATTGTAAATAATGCTGCAGTAAACGTATGGTGTGCATGTGTCTTTAGAGTAGAATTATTTATAATCTTTTGGTTCTATATGCAATAATGGGATTGCTGGTCAAGTGACATTTCTAGTTCTAGATCCATTTTCTATATTTAACATGGTAAAATCTATTTGAAATAACTTTTGATTCTGTCTGGTACTTCAATCTCCTTTCCTGAACATCATAGCTCTACGTAATTACCACAATTTTTCCACTGTTTCCAGACTTTTCTCTATCTTCTCTCCATCTAACCCACATTATTGTACTACACATCCCAATCCACCACTGCTTTAATTGTCCCTCTCTTGACCAAAATCCTAGAGCAGTTCTTGTTCATACAGCTAGACATTCTAAGTACTTCCAGAATTTTCAGAGTTTTTTAATGATATGATGCTAATATGGTTTGGCTGTGTCCCAACTCAAATCTCATCTTGAATTATAGCTCCCATAATTCCCATGGGTTGTGGGAGGGGCCTAATGGGAGATAATTGAGTCGTGGGGGTGGTTCCCCCATATTTTTCTCATGGTAGTGAATAAGTCTCATGAAATCTGATGGTTTTATAAGGAGTTTCCCCTTTCACTTGGGTCTCATTCTGTCTTGCCTGCTGTCGTTTAAGATGTGGCTTTGCTCTGTCATGCCTTCCGCCATGATGGTGAGGCTTCCCCAGTCATGTGGAACTGTGAGTCAATTAAACCTCTTTACTTTATAAATTACCCAGCCTTGGGTATGTCTTTACTAGCAGCATGAGAACAGATGAATACACCTTATTTATCCAATTTTACTATTATTATATATTTATTTCCCCATTTTGTTACATCATATGTTTATACATAGAATGTTCGTTTTTGACTCTTTATATTTTTTATTTTTCTTTAATACTAAACATAAAATTAATTTTTCACGTTTGAATATATGAATATAGTGTCAATGCCCAATTTAATTAGAGTCTGCTCCTCTCAGATTTCCGTAACTACTTGAACTAAACTAAGTATCTACCTTTCTTAAAGTCTCAGTTTATTTATATTTACAAGCATACAGGTTAATATCTATGCCTTTGCAGTTTCATGGTCTTTTTTTAATTCCCCAAATATTTACTGAGTTACTTTTATACAACAGACACTGAGACATGTAGCTGGGATACAAAGGTGGGCAGAATGCCCCCAAAATTGACAAGGCCCATTTGTATCTAATAGTTTTGTGGAGTGGGAATATATCAATAACATAATAACATTAATAAATCTGTAAGCACAGCTAGATAATTGCTACTAAAAAAGAGTGTGCAGTTTATATGCTACATAAATATAGGTAAATGTGGAACTGACCATCTTTGAGTTAGGCATGGTTTCAAGAGGAAGTGTTGGTAAAGCTGATATATGAAGATTTAGTTGCAGTTAACAGGTAACTAAGTGAAGAGGAAAAAGAGATATTCAATAATACAGAGAACAACTGTGTGATGAAAGGAAAAGAATGAAGAAAGTTGAGATGATAAATGGGGCTTGAAGACATCAAGAGCAGCATAATCATCTGAGTGGAGGCTGCAGTGGGAGATACGATGCCACCCAATAGGGTCATTTAAACTATGTGAGGACTTTGTTGTTCTTTCCGATAGCAGTGGGAATATGTTGGATGATTTAACTAGATAAATAATTTGGTTAAATTTATATTCTGAAAGTTTACTAGAACTGTGGTTTAGGGGACTGATTAGAGGCTGTCAAGATGAACAGAAGGATTCTTAAAGCACAATGATAATGCTGAAATATAGGATAAATGTTATCTTTTGATTTTGTGAAAAGCTCTCAAGTAAGTTTATTTAGTTGCCTAAGTGACGGTGGATGGGAATGATAACCAAGGTGAGGCTGCATGGAAAAGTTCAATAGCAAGGACAGTGTCTGTACTTCATTAGGAAAGAAGCAGGAAAAGGTGGGTATCAAAAGAAGAAATCTTGCTGTAACTCAATAAAGGAAGTTCTCATCTAAAGGCTTAGCTTTTTGTTTCTCTCATTTTTTTTGTCAACCACTTTATTTAAATATGAATGTCGTGTAAAATATGTGTAGCTTTTATTTCTTGAATAGAAAATGTATCCTATGCCTCTGTTGCCACCAACGCTCATGTAGTAATTACCTCCAGTTGAGACATAGCTTCAGCAGAATTATGTGTGGGCTTGGGCTTAATTCACATTGACAGTGTCTCAAATGTGCACTCTTCACTTTCTGCTTGGACTTCTCTGACAGCTACGGGTATTTCCTGTAGCCTGCTGGACAAGAACATTGAGTTACTCTCGAAATGTAGGAGAGTTAACAATTCCCAGGGAACCACTTAGTTGATAGAGATTGGGAAACAGAGTAGATAGTCAGTCCTAAGATGGATAATTCAGAGAAGGTTGTAAGTAGGGTCAAGTCCCAGTTTTCCACAGTGGTGAACTCCATAATGTACTCCTATATTGTTTGGCTCTCATATTTCTGTTTCTTTTTTGCTCCCACTCAAATGAACTACGCCCATACATATCCTTTTCTTGAACTTTGCTTCGGGGAGAACCAAACTAAGATAGGAAGCAGGTTCTTTTTGGGAAAATGAGAAGACTGTATTGTGGTCAGAGGTTTGAGATAATTGGTTTGGAGAGAATAAACTGAGTTATACAGAAAAACATAATAGAAATGACTGGGAAGATTTTTTTTTTTTTTCTGAAATACATGCATGCCCACATTTTCCTCGCAATTAGGTTCTCTCTCTGAAAGTAGACATGTGCTTAACAACTCTTGTATTTTTCTTATAGTAGGTTTCTGAGTACATGAAAAATACTAATAGATAATTGCTGATTTTACAATAAAACTGATTTATTATTAATTGTTTTTTGTACTGGCTATACAATTGCTCATATATAAGTATCATATTTTCATTAAGGAAATGCCATAAACAACAATATTAGTGGCTAACCCAAAAAAGATGTTTTTTGAATATAAGATGATAGATTTAAAATTATTGCAATTTGTGGCTGTAATAATTACCCTTCAAAACCTGGAAAATGTAATCGTTTTAAATTAAAAATATTAAATGATTTTTATTTTTTCTTTCATAAAGGAATTGATTAATAATATTGTAAGTCAATGTGAACAGAATGTTAAGGTATTAATCAAATAAAGTACTCATTAAAAACACTTAATAGAATTTTTTTTAGCATGCTAGATAGTGATCAGTTTGGGATTACATAAAAAAAGATTATGAACAACACTTTTTTATTGGTTTAAAATGTAAACATAAGAACAATTAAGCATGTAGTTATCTCCAAGTAATTTTCTATTTGTTGCAACATATAGACAAAAATGGAAAGGAATTTAAACTAAAAAATTTATACATAAGAGATTAACATAGATCTGAATTTTAGTAATGATTTAGCCTATTTTTTAAGATAAGCTGAGTCAATTAATATACTTATGGTACATTTGGGTGTACCTGAGCATTCCTCAATGTATAAATCAACTAATTAGCTTGCTACCTATTATATTTCTTAGCACTATGATATGTTCATACTTGAGACCATCTGAATGCCTTTCCTAAGTACTCAAGACTCTGATTATTTGTGCAATGTCATTCTCTTTTGTCAGAAAAAAACATACCCTAACGCAATTATGTGTACAATGTTAGAGCTTAGAATTTGCAAATGTTGAGTTGCTTCTACGTTGTGTATCTTTTAATTGCAATTTAATTGAAATTTCAAGACACCAGTAGAAAAAAGATCATTTTTTTTGAAAATTTAATTGTCCTTGCTAAGCAATGTTCATATATTACTTGGAATTCTTCCAGTACTCTATTAAAAATCTTCTGTGACCAGGATCCTAGGTTGTTAGGGAGACAGAGACAGACACGAAAGACTTCCAATTAACAGCTAAGACACTGAGGCAGACACAAAGACATTTGTTTACCTTGTTTCTTCTCTTCATTTGCTGCAATGTGTACATTTTACCTTCTACTTGTTACATGTGGTTCAACAGCCACAGTTTGTTATCCTGTTGGACATCAAAGAAAAATCAGAGAACAAAAATTGCATGGAAATATCACAACATGGGGCATTTTGGATCCCTTAAAACCCACTTGTGGATAGAGTCTACTGAATAAAGGTCATAATCCCTGCTATAATGTTTTTCAGATTAGGCTTTCCAAAGCCTAATAATTCTCTGAACATTAGTTCTTTAAAAGTTTATGTACATCTATATGAGAATAAAAACACCAACACAAAAAGATTCTATGTCCTAAATTTTTGGACAATGCTTCACATTTTAGCTCCTTCTTGGAGACTCACGATGAATATTAGCATACTAAAGACTGATATTTACAAAAATTAGCTGGATATTATGGCGCACCCTTGTAATTCCAGCTACTCAGGAGGCTGAGGCAGGAGAATTGCTTGAATCTGGGAGGCGGAGGTTGCAGTGAGCCTAGATCATGCCACTGCACTCCAGCCTGGGCAATAGAGCTAGACTTCTCAAAAAAAAAAAAAAGACTGATATTTTAATGCTTAAAATTCAACATTAGAAGCATACAATCCTTTATTCCAAAAGAACACTAATTTTTTCTCGTTTGTCCCCCATACTAGATTAAAAATCAGATTTTAGGATGAATTATTCAAAAGTTGAATTTTCAATAAAATCCATTAATAATGAAGTATGTGACAATAAGACACTTTCAGAACAACTTCAGATGACCACTATTTAAAAATGAAGACTTTGCTTATCATAGGTGTCAATTAGGCATGGATGTTGTTTTCTTTATTTGGAGGCTAGAGATACAACACAAAGGAGTCGGAGAATATCAATCTCTCACTAATTTCTAAAGCATTCTTTTATGCCAGTATGTGTGAAGATCTGCCTTTTCTGTTTTATGGGAAAAACCAAATCCTAATGAATGGGAAGAAACTGTAACTGGAATATTGTTAATTGTGCAGTATGAAAGCGTTTTAAAAATGTATAATATTGAGTAGAAAAGAGAAGTCAAGAGTGGATAATGACACTGATATGTTTCATAATTATAATAATAGACATAGTCTTATTAAGTGACCAAATGGACAAGTGTTGGCATCGTTTAAGGTTTTAAATAATCAACATGAAATATGGATGAAATAGTTTAATATGTTGTAGGGAACTAATAAGAACAACAGCCACATCCTAAATGATCTCAGATTACTCCAGTAATATAGTCTTTATATAGTTTAATAACAGATATTGTAATGATCAGCATACTAAAACAAAGTACATAGTTGTAAAAGGGAAGACTTCATTATGCTTTAAAATGGATTGAATCTTATTAGCTAGGTTATAATTTTACTATTTATTTTGAGTCAAAAATACTGTACAGATTGCTTTTCATAGATTTAGTTACAGACTTAAGGAAGGTGTTTTCAAATAAAATGAGAATTAAATTAACTATTAAAAAACAAATTGGGAAATCCTTATTTTACAAATTCCATCACCATGGTGTAGAAAAAACCATACACTAAAATATTTTCTGGGGAATGATCAGTTTACTTTTTATGAAATCATTGTAGTATCTAGTCATCTATATGGTAGTAAATGTCTTTCCAGTGCTGCTGTTTTTATTTTGCGCTTTTAGTCTGTAGCTGAGAAAACACAGATCTTGAGCTTTTATAAGGAAGTTAAAATGCTTTAGAGAATTTTGGGGCTATTTTTAAGACTACCATGAAAACAGAAAGCATTCATTAAACTAGTAAAATGATACTCCCTATATTCCTTTGTCATCAACTTAATTTTCTCTTACTGTTTTTTTGTCTATTTCATATCTAATAATGTTGCCCTTATTTCCTTTATTGATAATTATTTAGTCTTGTTAAAAATGACACTGTCCAGTTAGGGAACTGGAGAAATACAGCATTTAATCAGCAGAGTAGAAGCAGCATTCTAGCCCTAGGACTATTACTATTTCTTCCTATGATTTATGTGAGACTCCCCATATCTCAAATTGACCATAAAATAGTATGAATGAAATTCATACTTGTTGAAATATTGATGCCTATATTAAGGGTATGTAATAAAATAAGAGTTTTCTTTCTTTCTTTTTTAGCACAGCACTATATGAGTACTCTTGTACTTTCCTGTATTATTATAAAATGCCATTTTGGTAAGTTTTAAATTGTGTCCATTGCCTCTACCACTGGATTATATCCACTAGATTTGTAGTATGAATTCATCACATATTAATATGAACCTGTTAAATTAATTTACTTTAAAATTCCATCAGTTCTATTTGAGAGATTAAAATATTTTAATATTAGAGAAAAAATTTGTTTTATTTTGTTCTTTGATGGTTTGCAGTTAAACTTCTTTCAATAGTGTTATCTTTAATAGTAATTTAACATGTGCTATGAGAGAAATTGTATACTGAATATAATTTTTATTAAATTCTGTATAAATGGTGTTCTTAGAAATGCCATCATACTACTCAAATATTTTAGTATTTGAAGAATATTCAATTTATTTCTTAAAAAGCTATATCAGAGTAAAATTCCAGTTACATCTTATTTGGAAAAGCATTGTCTCAGTGATTAATGAGTAACTCTTCTTCAATCCCAAACATGGTATATACTATGCCCGACTCAATGTTAGGTGTTTGAATGGAACACACTTTTAAATTGTCTATTATTTGGTATAGACTTATAACCGTGTACATATATACGTACTAGAAAACAGACAATAAATATGTGTTTTAAAAGACACAAATATGCTGATGACATAGATATTTGAAAAGTTTATACTTTACTAACTTATTTTTCCTAAAAGAAAAAAAAATTCAAGTTTTAATCAACCCAAGGAAAATGTTCTTAGGTTGAAATATTTTGCAATTGTCAAGGGAAAATAAAAAGAATAGAATATTTAACTGAGAGATTTTAATGTCACTATCTTTTGAAATAATGACAGAACATTCTAACAACTGATGTTGTTCAGCTTAGAGATTCTCTCAGCTGACGAGTATGTAATTCTGTGAACTTTACCTAGTTTCAAGTTAGCTTATAATTCAGCTTTAATGACTTCATATTTGTGACCTTTGCACTGATTTTAAATCACTCCTCAGGAATATTAGATTGTTTCTTTGTGACATCTTGGGATCTATCATTTCTAAGCAGCAAATATTTTCATGCTCAAATTACATTTTTGTTTTACATAACACCTAGTTCTCTTTGCCTTCAAATTTCTCATCTTTCCTGAATTTCCATTCTGTGTATGTCTGTCTTCAGTGAGTTTATGGATGAGAAAAGATCAAACAAGAAATAAAAAATAATTCAGAATTAAACAAAACATTAAGAATTAGAATAGGAGGTATAAAGACATATTTGTTTAAAAAAAGGTGTAGAAAAGCAAACCAAGTTGCAAATTGATAATTAATAATAAAAATATTTTGAGCACCAGCAGGCAATGGAAAAATGGCTTTGAAGTTTTTACTGAGGTTAATTCTAATCTAGATTTCTAGACTGTCAAATGTGAGTAAAATATAATGGTCAAATAAAAAGATAGTTTTAGATACACAAAATACAGGAAATTTATTTCTCATGTATCTTAGGATATTAATGGAAGATATCCATCACCAAAACAAGGAAGAAATCTTAGGAAAAGAAATACACGAAAAATGGGATCCACTTTAGGAAAGCATTAATACCGGTCAGTCTGAGTGTAGTCTGACAAAAAAAACTCTATTAGAGAGAACTGTAGGAAATGTAGCAAATAATGCTATGCATTTGAACATTTGGAATACAAATTTACAGAATACTAAACCAAAAAATAAAAAAAAAAAGGAAAAACAAAACACTTTGGCTAGTTTGAGCATTAAGTTCATAGAAATTTGTATATTGAAATGTAATTAAGTCATTAACTCCTGAGTTTAACTTCTAAGTTATATAAGAAAATAAGTGTAAACATAGTAAACTACTTTGTACTACAGCAAACCATATTTAGTTAATATTATGTAAATATTTATCAATGACATATCCATAAATTTATATATTTATATTGGGAGAACATAAAGAAAAGTTTAGCTTTAAATCTTTTGATAATATTTGACAGTTGAACAATTCCACATTGTTTTAAAGGCAAAAAAAGTCCTCACTTTTTAATGTCATCTCAAAAATTACACCACCTAAATCTTCGTATCATTCACACAGCAGTTTTCCAGTCTTTGTAATCGGCCCTCTTCCCAGAAGAATTCATTTTCTTTTCTGATCTTATTTTAATTTCAAAAAAAATTAACACAAACCTTAAAAACTTTGGAACCTATTTGTATTTTGATAAAAAATAACACAAACCTTAAAATATTTGAAAGCTATTTGTATTTGGATAAATCTTTAGGCAAATAAAAGCTATATACAATTCATTTCAGAGTTTTGATTAGAGTTTAGTTAACAGTTTAATATTATAATTGTTTGAAAGATTGTGTTTAAATATAAAAAACACTTTAGGTATTTTAAAGTTTTTATTTTTTCCAAATAAAATTTCTTTTTGAAATTAATTTAAAATGGAAAAAGTTATACATATATAAAAGCAAGCCAATAATCAACAAACTAAAATGAATTTTAATATATTTATAAAAGCATGACATTTAACTTGTTTTGTTTTATAAATATTTTACCACATAAATATGTTTTGCTAGAATTTTATTAAAATAACAAACATGTATGCAATACATTTTAAACATTGTATAGAAAATTGATCAAATATACATAAAATCAGTATTGCGGTATTATATTTTAGTTTACAATTATTAGATATATTCCAAAAAAATACAATAAGGCTTTACTCATTTAGCATTAGTTAGCACTTAGAAGGGATATAAAGGAAAGTTTGCAAAATATTTTTTTTTCTGGAAAATATCAAAATTTGCCTATTTTGGATTTCTTTCAAATAAGCTGCATAGATTCTCTCTTGATACAGAAAAATGTCAAATATAATTTATGTGTTTTTGATGATGGAAAGTATTTTACAATTTAATACAATCAAACTTCAAGAATATTGAAGCCTATAGAACATTATATTTCAATAAACTTTGAACATTTACTGTGTTCTTAATCATTTTATCAGTATTAATGGCTTTTATGTCTTTTTCCTCTTTATCAGTGTGTTAGCCATAGCTTCTATTTGTTGTGACTGTCCCTGATTCTTTCAGAATTCTACTGTCTTCAAAGTTGTTGTTTATTTCCTAATGTGGTAAAAAGACAAACCAACCAACAAACAAGCTAACCACGTTTTCTTTTAAAGAATTAAATGCAAAACAAGTATAGATAGTCTTTTAGTGATGGCTTAAGTCTTCTTCTATGTGTAATTGGCATAAGCTGTAGCCATCTAAGTAAATTATATTTAATAACACTTTCATGATCAATTTCACTTGTTTAATTTTCTTTTTTGTTTTTTTAACCACTAGTGGTTAAACTTGTTGAAGAAATTATCTTTGAAAATGTTAAAAATTTGAATAAATACCCAGAGTAAAAAATTAAAACAACTATAGATCTACTATATTTTAATATTAAGAATAAGATTTATCATGAGCAAAGATGTGGCTGTCTTTCAGTCACTTTCATGGTGGAGGTAATTGAGAGTTTTTTGGTAAACACATTTAACTGCCCATCTAGTACTTATCTTGATTTATCTTATGCTAACACAACTCTGTTGTTCTCCAAATATATCCAAAGGACCAGTATTTCCCAACCCTAACTATGTGTTGGATTCATATGGGAAACTCTACCATGCTAGGAATGCCTGTTTTTCCACAAAAATTCTTTTCAATAATTCAGAGCAAATTCAAGGTATTGGTATTATTATTATTGTTATTTTGACAGAGTCTTGCTCTGTTGCCCAGGCTGGAGTGCAGTGGCATGATCTCAGCTCACTGCAACCTCCATTTCCCAGGTTTAAGTGATTCTCCTGTCTCAGCCTCCCCAGTAGCTGGGATTATGGGCATGTGCCACCACACCCAGTTAATTTTTGTATTTTTGGTAGACACAGGGTTTCACCATGTTGGCCAGGCTGGTCTCAAACTCCTGACCTCAAGTGATCCACCTGCCTCAGCCTCCCAAATTTCTGGGATTACAGGCATGAGCCACCATGTCCTGCTGGTGCTGGTACTTTTTAAAAGCTCCTCAGAGGTTGAAGTGTTTAAAAAAGTTTGCAGATGAAGATTTGATTCATAGCCCAATCTGCTGTCACTGAAATGCTGACTGCTCAAGCCAACGTTGTCTATTTGAGGTCTACTCAGTAACAGAGTCTTTGTCAAAACTCCAAAATCTGTGACACTAAAAATTTACCCAAATTTACTAATTAAGCTTATCAGAAATGGTGCCACTTTATAGGACATCGTTAGAAACAGGGCAATCTACCCATCTGACAAAGGGCCAATATCCAGAATCTACAAAGAACTAAAACAGATATACAAGAAAAAAAACAAACAACCCCATTCAAAAGTGGGCGAAGGATATGAACAGACACTTTTCAAAAGAGGACATATATGAGGCCAACAAACATGAAAAAATGCTCATCATCACTGGTCATTAGAGAAATGCAAATCAAAACCACACTGAGATACCATCTTACGTCAGTTAGAATGGCAATCATTAAAAAATCAGGAGACAGCAGATGCTGGAGAGGACGTGGAGAAATAGGAACACTCTTACACAGTTGGTGAGAGTGTAAATTAGTTAAATCATTGTGGAAGACAGTGTGGCAATTTCTCAAGGATCTAGAAATAGGAATTCCATTTGACCTAGCAATCCCACTATTGAGTATATACTCAAAGAACTATAAATCATTCTACTATAAAGACACATGCACACATATGTTCACTGCAGCCCTGTGTACAATAGCAAAGTCCTGGAACCAACCCAAATGCCCATCAATATAGACAGGACAAAGAAAATGTGGTACATATACACCATGGAATACTATGCAGCCATAAAAAACGATGAGTTCGTGTCCTTTGTAGGGACTTGGATGAATCTGGAAACCATCATTCTCAGCAAACTGACCCAAGAACAGAAAGCCGAGCACCGTATGTTCTCACTCATAGGTGGGTGTTGAACAATGAGAACATGTGGACTCAGTGAGAGGAACATTACACACAGGGGACAGTTGCGGGGGTAAGGGAGAGACAACAGGGGTTGGGGAGGGAGGGGAGGGTGGGGAGGGATAACATGGGGAGAAATGCCAGATATAGTATGCACCTAAAGTAAAATGAAATTAAAAAAAAATGGGAAGTCTGCAAAATGGTCACAGACAAGAGGAGACTAAGAAGACATGACGACTAATTGCAAAATTGTATTTTGAATGAGATTCTGGCACAGAGAAAGGACATCAGGTAAAAACTAAGGATATTTAGTGAAGTATGGAGTTTAGTTAGTAACAGTGTATCAATCCCGATTTATTAATTTTGAATAAAAAATTCATAACAGCAACAACAAAAAAAAAGAAACAGGGCATCAACAACCTCTGAAAGAGAGCAGCTATACTTGCTTCAATACAGAAAACCACATATTTAATTCTGGCATTACTGTAAGCTGATTTTTCAGCTTATAGTCATCACCCATTCATAATTTTCTGGGCTCTTTCATTTGGGCAGGATTATTTCTCTGCTTGTGTTTGTAGTCTTTCTTACTGAGGTGGGATATAGTAGAATCTGCTCACCTGTGTTAGGTGTACAGCAAGAACATGCCAAGAGCCTAGCCAGCCTAGACCCTTCCACTCACTCACTGAATGTCCTTTGAACTCATTCTCTTTCACCTCCAAGATCCAGGCCATATACCTAAGAAAAGTTTAAAAATTCCTCATATACTCATTCTGTTATGGAAACAGAAGAGCCTCCATTTCTCTCCATTTTACCAAAAGCCTCCAAAACAGGTCTTCCTTTTGTTTGACCACAAGTAGACTCTTTTTTGGGAACATTGCAATATGATTAGTGAAGCATCTTGGTATTGTGTCTTCACTAACATTTAAATGCCTATGAGTCTGGCATCAAGTTTCTGGAAAGCATCATTTGTTTCTAATAATTGTTTCAGTTTTGGGAAGGCACAAAACCTTCCCACAGCCTGACTCAATGTTATAGGCTATGTCTTGTGACATATAGTCAGATTGAGTTGCATTGAATTACATTAGCCATAATGCCTTTTCTCTACAAGGAGAGGTTAAGCGTATTTTAGAAAAATGGAGATTGAGATAGAAGTCTTCAAAACCACTTTCTACTCCAATCATTTCTTAATGTTCTAGAAATATCTAATAAATTATGTTGCGAATTTCTCTAAGACTGCATTGGTGTTTGGCAATGTCTATAAATTACCCTAAAATTTCTTGTTTAAAAAAATTTTTTTTGAAGAATTTACATACACACATTTAAAAGCTAAATCTGAGCATGTTTCTTCAGACATGCATTGTGAGCTGCTTTATTACAGTGAAATAAATTGTTTGCTAAGCAACGAACTCTGTAAGCAAGTTTCTAGAACTTCCTTCTTTAAACGTATTAATACATAATAATTGTACATATTTATGGGTTACATGTGATATTTTCATATATACATACAATATGTCATGATCAAATCAGAATAATGAGGATATCCATCACCCATTAACCATCCTGTCTTCATCTTTCCTTCACCTCCACTCTTCCCAACCTCTGGTGACCACCATCCTACTCTCTATCTCCATGAGATTAATATTTTTTAGCTCCCACATATAAGTGAAAACATGACATTTTTCTCTCTGTGCCTGGCTTATTTCACTTAATATCATTACCTCTAGTTCTAGTTATGTTGCTGCAAGTGACAGAATTTTATTCTTTTTTATGGCCATGGACTATCCCATTGCGTGTATGTACCATATTTTCTTTATTCATCTGCTCATAGACATTTAGGTTGATTCCATATCCTGGCTATTGTGAATAGTGCCTCAATAAACATGAGAGTGCAGATATCTCTTTGATATACGGATGCACTTACTTTTAGATATACATACAGCAGAAGGATTGCTGGATCAAATGGTATTTCTATTTTAGGTTTTAAAGAAATCTCCATACTCCTTTCCATAATTGCTATACTAATTTACATTCCTACTAATAGTGTACATGAGTTCCTTTTTCTCCATATCCTCACCAGCATTTGTTATTTTTTGGCTTTTTGAAAACAGCCATTTTAACTGGGATGAGATATCTCCTTATGGTTTTTATTTACATTTCTCTGATGATTAGTGATGCTGAAGATTTTTTCATATACCTGTCAACTATTTGTATGTCTCCAGATTTCTGAAGCCTTCTTTGGTACATTTTCAAACTCATTCTCAATTGGGTCCACTATATTCTCCAAATCATCAGATTTAAAGAATCTCTCTATATTTCTGCCATCCCATTTTTTATTGATCTGAAATCTGTCTCAAAAAAATCTCAATGGCTCAAGTCCTAGGAGTTACAGTTAGTCAGTGTGGCAGACACTTAGCTTCAAGGATTGCCCACAATCTAGGATCACTACCTCTCTTAATAGGAGCAGTACAGATTTCTTCCTCAACACTAACATGTAAGAACTATCTCCTTATTTATTTTCTAGAAGAAATAATTTGATTCAGTACCCATGTTCCCAACTAAAAAACCCTCTATCTGGACAAGATAGGAATTTGTTTCTCTTCCCAGATAATCTGGGGCACAGATAATTTTTGCACTGCAGAAATACATTCCACAGGTTACACAGAAGAGCATTTTAAGTAAATCAGATTCTAGAACTTCAAATACTGTCACTTTCATAAAATGTGTCAGCTCTAGATTGTGCCATCCGAAGAGGTATGATGCTTGTTCCCTTTCCCTTTTTCTCACTTGACAAAAATAAAAAAAAAAAAAGTTAAAATAAAACAAAGGCTCTAGTGCAAAACAAAGAAACAGGTTCTTTTTGTTGTAGTTGCTTTCATTTGTTTTTTGTCCAGAAAGAATACTTTAATTAAGGCAGCATTGTTTTTCTCTGCGTAATATGCATTTCTGCTTCTAGAATGGCTTTAGAAATAACATATTTGTTGGGACTTGAATAAATATTAGAGTAGGACAGCAGAGAAACTGGCAATGTTCATTTGGAAACCCTGTTCTTCTACTCACCAGTTATTTTCACAAAATTAGTCACTCCTGAGAGAATCCCATGAAAGTGAAACAAAGTAGTTTCAGTAAGAAATATTGAAGATGGCATCACACTATTTCATCTATTGAACATATCGTGGGAAGTGTCTGTCTTATCTATCTTATAACTGGAATTCAGAAATGAGATGGTTGTCATAGGAATTCATATTAATATGTTTATTTGAGTTGAGAAATGAAGTCAGACTTTCTGTGACAGAAGGAAATCTGATCTGCTGATTAGTTTGAAAATATTGACTGGCTTTGCCAATTAGGTTATATGACTGGCATTTCCAAATTGAATGAGGTAAATCTGTAGGCTCAGGTTTTGACAAACATATATAATACAGAATGTAACAAGATTAAAACATTTTATCCAAAACATTTATTGGCAGAGACATATTAAAATGAACAATATTTCAGTCTTCGCAAATCTTTCTGAGTATATTGATTTATTCTAGGTGTGTCAAGGTGAAAAATTAACATTGTAATTAAGAGGTGTATTTGCTAAGTCTCAGCAAAGTTTTTTGTTATGGGTTATTAAAAAATATTTTCTAGAAATTGACAAGTGAATTACTCTAATTACAGAGTAATGAATTCAGTTGCAGATAGGGAAATGCATGCACAGATCCTAACATAATTTAAACTTGTCCATGCAACTGTCTATAGAAGGTTATTTAAAATGTTTGTCTTTTATTAAAAACTAATAATTAATTGCATCTATTTAAACTGATGTTGAATAATTTCCAATCCCAACTTAAACACCGTGCAATTTTTCTTTTTTGGTACAAACTAGCAGAAATAGTTGAAATAACACTGTTCTGGAAAGCAGAGCCTGGGTTATTGTGGGTATCAGTGTGAAACAGAAGAGGAGTACAAGAAAATTTTCAAAAACAGTTCTCATTCTTTATGATGAACCTATAGCAGAAAATAAGATATAGTTATTTTATTAATCAGGTTATTATGTTGCAATATGCTAGTTGGAGCATTTTTTGAGTTTTTGATTACTTTGTGTTCTTATTTATTCATATGAAATAATCATGTCTCAATTACTTCTTTTTAGAATCAGAGAAGATCATGTTTTCTTAGCACATATTCTATGGGGAATCTTTTTAAATTCATGAAACAAATAATCTTGATTCTTAATAGGTATAAATTATCAAACCTAAATATCTCTACATAGTGAAATGTATAGCACAATTACTAACTGGACTAAACTTGGTACAATACACCAAGCAAACTGTTCTGTCGATTAAACTTACGGCATTTCCTATCCTCCATCACTTGGTGATATCTTGGAGAGATCCCACTGATTTCTGCTCAATTTCAACCACAGGAGGATACACAGATTTAGGCACTTGAAGCAAAGCAAAACATTATTGAATTTAATGTAAAAAATTGTCAGCTACATCATATGACAAGGGAAGAATAGGAGAAATGCTTGCCAATCATACTGTAAAGAGCTAATCTTACCACAGAGAGAGCATCTAGGAAACTGAGAAGAAAATACTACCAATCCAACAGAAAAATGGGCAAATTTATTAGCAGAGTTTTTCATATATATGTGTGTGTGTGTGTGTGTGTGTGTGTGTATATATATATATATATATATATATATATATATATATCCCTTAAACTATGAAAGCTTGAAGATGATTAATCTCAGTCTTAATTGCAAAAATGCAAATGAAAACGATACTAAGATGTAATTTCTCACTTATCAAAATGGCAAAAATCCAAGAGTGTAACATGTTCTTTTACAGAGGCTCTGGGGAAACATACACTCTGATATGTTGTTGTAGGGTAAAGTGGTACTATTTCTATGGAAAAACGTTTGGCAATATCTATCACAATAAAATTGCATTTACCCTTTGACCCAACAATCCTAGCTCTGGGAATCTAACCTTACTCTGAGACTCAGTTTTGTTGCAGCAATCAACAAGCTGGAGATCTCAGTGGTTTACAACAAATGCATTTATTTATTGCTCCTATTACATGAGGGCTGCAGGTCAGCTTTTGATCTGTCTGATGCCTTCTGATTCCTAGACTAGGGCTGAAGTAGGGCTTGCTATCTGGGACATTTTGCTTTTATGGCAGGAGTCAGAAGCTAAAGGGGAACAGCAAGAGCTTCTGCAAGTCTCTGCTTGACATTATGACACTGTTACTTCTGCCCATGTTCCATCATACAAAGAAGTAATGTGGCTAAGACCAAAGTTATCAGGGCAGTGATTTATATTCTGCCCACTGGGAAGCAATGCACAGTTAGAGGGGGAAGTGCTTGAGTGTCTAATCCTGTTAAAAGGAAGAAGCAAGGAATTGGAAAATATGTCTGCCTACCTTTCAATGATGTGAAATATATACAGGGGTTATTCATTGCAGTATTGTTAGTAATAATGAGAGCACTGATTTATAAACATTTGTAGAGAGGTATCAGACTGTCTCTTTCTGTCTTTGACAATTTTCTTGTACCCCTCTTCTGCTTCACACTGATACCCACAACAATACAGGCTCTGCTTTCCAGAAGAGTGTGTGTGTGTGTGTGTGTGTGTGTGTGTGTGTGTATGTGTATACTGTCCATATATATATATATACACACACACTGTATGTGTGCATATATATATACACACACACACACTGTATGTGTGCATATATATATGTGCACACATACATATATATATATATATATATGCAAACTCCTGACCTCCAGAGATCCACCCACTTCAGCCTCCCAAAGTGCATATATATATATATACACACACACATAGTTTGCAGGCTTCTGTTCTAGAGGATAGTAGGTTGTGTGTGTATATACATATATGTAAAGGACACACACACACACACACATACATATATATATATGTCCTTTCTCTTAGAAGAATACATGGCTGACAGTAATGCTCTCTGTGCTAAGAATTTCTATCTCCAGCAGCAATTGTACTTGAGCTATTTCATGATGCAAAGTGATCATTCCTGGATTACAGACCTTACATCATTTAAAACATGAAACCTTGCTTACAGTGTATTCATTTAATGAATATTTATTGAGGGCCAGGTATAGTACAGGCTGATTTATGTTGAAGAAATGCACTAGACCAGGTATCTGCAATGGTTAATATTAGGTGTCAACTTGACTGGATTGAAGAATGCCTAAATGGCTGGTAAAGTATTGTTTCTGAGTATGTCTGTGAAGGTGTTGCCAGAGGAGACTGACATTTGCATCAGTGGATTGGGAGAGAAAGGCTCACCCTCAATGTGGGTGGGCACCATCCAACCAACTGCCAGCACAGCAAAAATAAAGTAGGCAGAAGAAGGTGGGATCACTTTGGTTGCTGGGTCTCCTGACTTCCTTCTTTTTCCCATGCTGGATACTTCCTCCTGCTCTAAGACATCAGACTCTAGGTTCTTCTGCTTTTGGACTGTGGGACTTACTCCAGTGGCTTGCAGGGGGGGGTTGGAGCCTTCCACAACAGACCGAAGGCTGCGCTGTCAGCTTCCCCTGGCTTTGAGGCTTTTGGACTAGGACAGAGCCACTACTGGCTTCTCTCTTTCCCAGCTGGCAGACCAGTCATGGGACTTTGCCTAGTGATCACCTGAGCAAATTCTCCCTAATAAACTCCCTTCCATATGTACATATATGCTATTCTGTCCCTCTGGAGAACCTTGACTAATACAGTACATAATAGGTACAATTAAGCTACAGAGATTTAAAAAAGTTAATATCATTCAATCCCAGCTTCTTCTGATTCCTCCTTTGCCATTCTGCCCTAGCCTGGATTATAGGTATGAGGATTTAACAGCAATAAAAGATGCTTAGACTTTTGATACCAGGAACTGGGTGTTTGTGACAAAAAAAAACTCCTTACAAGACAATAAATCAATCTAAAGATTGTGTCTGAGATGTTTGGGACTAATATTACTTCAGGAATATCTGTGGAAATTCCTTTCACCAGAGCAAGGATAGCATAAGCCATCTAAAGCCTTTTTTTTTTTTCCTGAGAATTCCAGACATGAGAAGGCTCTGAAGGAGTATTCTAACTTGGAAAAATGAGCAGAACATTATTATAGGGCTGTAAAAGTAGAGAATCAGGCAAACTTCTGCTTGTTTTAGAAATAGTTGGTCAAGCATGGTTCTCAAAAGAGAGAGAAATTGTATGTGTGGATTAGTAGCCAGTATTTGGGTATTTTGTAGAATAAATAATGGGGTCTAAAGTCATGTTACAGAGCAGTTATGAAGGAAAATTATTCCAGATCGGGACATAAGAGAGGCACAATGAAAGATTCTCATTCGTTTAGTGTTTATCAACATTTATTAGTAAGAAAATACTTGTGTTCTCTTGATAATATTAAGAATGGGATTCTAGGTGTCTGCTCTAAGAAAATCTTGAGATTTATTGATTCAAGGCAGTATTACCAAGAGATGTTTTTTGTTTGTTGGTTTGTTTGTTTGTGCCTCTCTTCTATCCTGATCTGGAAGAGTTTTCCTTCATAACTGCTCTGTAACATGACTTTAGCCCCCAATTATTTCTTCTTGAAAGCAGCTTGATCTTGGACTTCTAGCCTCCAACACTGTGAGGAAATCTCTATTGTCTGAACCACCCAGTCTCTGGTACTTTGTATGGCAGCCACTCTGTCCCCAAAGCTGGAGTACAGTGGTGCAATTTTGGTTCACTACAACTTCAGCCTTCCCAGTTCAAGCAATTCTCCTGCTTCAGCCTCCAGAGGAGCTGGGATTACAGGTATGTGCCACCACACCCAGCTAATTTTTTTTGTATTTTATTAGGGACAGAGTTTCACCATGTTGGCCAGGCTTGTCTCAAACTCCTGACCTCCAGAGATCCACCCACTTCAGCCTCCCAAAGTGCTAGGATTATGGGCATGAGCCACCGTGCCCAGCCAAACTGATGGTTTTTGAATAGGGGTTAGCAAACTACAGCCGTAGCCTACTGCACATTCTGTAATTAAATGTTTTGTTTTTTTGTTTTCTATAGGTTTTGAGGGAACAGGTGGTATTTGGTTACACGAGTAAGTTCTTTTAATAGTAATTTGTGAGATTTCCTACCTTTTCCTCTGAGTCCCCAAAGTTCATTGTATCATTCTTATGCCTTTGCAGCCTTATAGCTTAGCTCCCACTTATGAGTGAGAACATACAATGTTTGGTTTTCCATTCCTGAGTTACTTCATTTAGAAAAATAGTCTCCAATCCCAAACAGGTTGCAGTAAAGGCCATTAGATCATTTCTTTTCATGGCTGAGTAGTATTCCATCATATACATAAATACACACACACACGTACATACACGTGACCTTTCCAATGTACATGTACTGTGGTATATATACCAGTTTCTTTATCCACTCATTGAATTATGGGCATTTGGGCTGGTTCCATATTTTTGCAATTGCAAATTGTGCCACTATAAACATGCTTGTGCAAGTACCTTTTTCATGTAATAACTTCTTTTCCTCTGGGTAGATACCCAGTGGTGAGACTGCTGGATCAAATGGCAGTTCTACTTTTAGTTCTTTAAGGAATTTCCACACTGTTTTCCATAGTGGCTGTACTGCTTTACATTCCCAGCAGCAGTGTAGAAATGTTTTGTAATTAATGTTTCAATAAAGCGTAGCTATAGTCCTTATTTACATATTGTCTGTGGTTACTTTCACAATACTACAGCAGAGTTGACTAGTTGACATGTTATCTATGGTATAAAAAGCTGAAAATAGTTACGATCTAACGCTTTGCCGACAGAGTTTGCAGCCTTCTGTTCTAGAGGGCAGTAGGTTTGTGGTTGCATTAGTCAGCTCAGGCTGCCATAAAAAGTACCAGAGACTGAGTGGTTCAAACCCTAGAAATTTCCTCACAGTGTTGAATGCTAGAAGTCCAAGATAAAACTGCTTTCAAGAAGAAATAATTGGAGGCTAAAGTCATGTAACAGAGCAGTTATGAAGGAAAACTCTTCCAGATCAGGATAGAAGAGAGGCATAATGAAAGGTTCTCATTTATTTAGTGTTAATCTTATTTATTAGTAAGAAAATATTCATGTTCTCTTGATAATATTAAGAATAGGATTCCGGGCATCTGTTCTAAGAAAATTCTTGAGATTTATTGATTCAAGGCCACCAGAGTAGTTTCTGGTAAGGCCTCTTTTTCTGACTTGGATGGCCTCCCCTGTCTCTATTCTCATATGATCTTTCCTCTGTGCACGTGGCTCTCTTGCTCTTCTTAGAAGGACATGGGTCCTATCAGATTAGAGCCTCAGCCTGATGATCTCATTTAACCTTGACTACCTCCTTAAAGACTCTGCCTTCAAATATAGTGACATCGGGAGTTAAGACTTCTGTTTTTAATAGTAGTGCTAGCCTCCATTCAGGGAGCACATGGGAGGATCATCTGTCACATGTGACTGGGCTAAATGTTTCCCGATCCCAAAGAACTAAAATTATATATTATTATAGACTTAAACAAAACTAAAAGAAGCTGTTTAACAGCATTTGATCTGTTCTTTCCATTTTTGTTTTTTCCCTTTTGGAGAACTCTTTGAGAATGAGCCTTGGAAAATTCTTTTTATGTTCATCTTGGTCTGATTCTCTTTTCAGGTTTCATAGTTTTTCCTTCATGATGTATCACCATGTCTCATGCTCTCTGTCTGTCTCTCCCCTCCCCCTTTCCTCTCTCTCTCTCTTAATTTGAACTATGCAATTTATTCAGCACTTGATATTCCAGACCACTACTAATTATACTCTCAGCAATGTCAACCTTCTTTACAGTTAATCTACGGAAATTTTATTTAAACTAGTCAAAAAATTCTGTAAAGTCTTTTGGGTGTGTGTGCTTTACATATCCATACATTTTACACATTTATACATATCTATACATTTTACACATCTATACATATCTATACATTTCCCTGAATATTCTAAATTTTATTCTGACTTTTCCTTCAGTTCTAATTAAAAAGGCATCCCTTTGTCCTAGATATTTATCTGGATTTTCATCTGTTATGTTTCTGCTTTCTCTATGTGTGGGTTTCTCTTTGTTTATTTTTGTCTTCCTGTGATCATATTGCTAAAGCATGTTAATAAGATCCAGGCTGGAAGGTGGTGAAAACACCATCATTTCTTCTCTTGAGGGTTATCACTAATAAGCTCTGATAAGCCAATTCTTCCTAGTATTTTCAGAAACAAAGAATAAAAGTCTAGTCTTCCAGGGCAGTTCATTGTCTTAGTGTTCACAGAATTGGTGAATTATGCTAGATGCATCAGCATGAAGGTGACTGATAGAACTCTTTCCCAAAAGGCTTTGCAAGGTTCTCTACTCTGCAGGAGTTAAGAAAGTAAACATTCTGCCTGGAGCGGTGGTTCTCTAATTTGTCTGCATATTAAAATAACCCAGGTATCCTTCAAAATACCCAATGTTTGCATCATACCCAAGACTGATGAAATCAAAATTTCTAGACATGGAACCTAGATATCAGTAATTCTCATAGCTCCGTGGTTGATTCTAATATGCAGCAAAGTATTAAAAGCTCTGGTCAAAGAGCTCCAGAATAAGCAGTTCCTCTCCTTTTGGCACTGAGAGTCACCTTTGACCTCCCCCTGCACCAATATCTATTCAGCTAGCTGACTGCATCATTTTAAGCTCTTATGTTCCTTCAGAGATAGAAGAGAAGAAGGACAGTTAGGGTGTTGAGATTTTTCTTTCTTAGAATTTGACGTTGTATAGATGTTCTCTCTGACTCTCTCTCAGTTGCCTGTAAAAGATGACACACATAGTCTCTTTATTATTTTTAGTAAGCAACTCAGTTTCTTTCATTTAAGATAATATTCTTTGATTCAGTGTTTTCATTTCTAAGTAGTTGGACAGCTTTCTTGCTCTCATATTTTTCAACTACACAAAAGTTGAAGAGGAAGCCCTATGATTTGTATTCTATATGCCAAAATGTTAGAATTATTTTTTAACTTCTGGTCTAGAATTCTTTTTAATTTAACTTCCTTAGTATATTTAATTTATACACATAAATAAAATGAAATAATTTCTCAAAATGACAATTTGACACGTTCCTACATTTCTAGCAATTTTCGTATCTCATGATATACCTATTTCATTCAGTTTGTCATAGAAGCACATCAAATATTTTTCTACATCCTCCTTTTTTTTTTTTTTTTTTTGATATGGAGTCTTGCTCTGTTGCCCAGGTTGGAGTGCAATGTTGCTATCTTGGCTCACTGCAACCTCCACCTCCCAGGTTCGAGCGATTCTCCTACTTCAGTCTCCTGAGAAGCTGGGATTACCTGCACCTGCTACCACGTCCAGCTAATTATTTTGCATGTTTAGTAGAGATGGGTTTCACTGTATGTTGGCCAGGCTGGTCTCGAACTCCTGATCTCCAGTGGTCTACCAGCCTCAGCCTTCCAAAGTGCTGGGATTACAGGTGTGAGCCACTGCACCTGGCCCATCCCCCAAAATTTTAATACTGCTTCTGTTTAAATCTTCTCTAACCCTTAATGAACCATTTGTTATATATACTTTAAGAGTCTGGAAATCTCATTGCTTAGTTTCTAATTTGAGAAAATATTCAGCCTTTCTATTATTATTTGACCGAAATTATTTAATCTTTTGAGGATAGAGCAAATGAGATCTAATGAGCCATTCTCTTTTATTAAACAATGATATTGCTTTAGAACTAGGAAAACAATCAGTATGATAGATTTTGTGTTGATGATTTGAAAACATCAAAGTGACAGCACATATTTTCTTGTTTTATTTACAACTTTCTATCCTTAGAGAGAGAGACAACTCTTTGCTCCTAGCAAATTTATAAGGTGAAAACTTGGTAACTGTAACACAATGAATTCATCTGTTTCCCAAGAATTGTCTACATTATGAGCAAACATAGTATTCTAGAAGCCCAGCAGAGCGCATTCAAGCAGATTTCTTGCAACTCATATTGGAAAAAACAATTATCTCTAGGCAGCATAAGGGCTTACAGCAGGGGGCCAGCAAACTTAATGCTACTATACATATGTATTATTTGCTGTTTGCATATCAGAAGCAATTTATTTGACACATATATTGCTTGTTTGTCAGTTGATTTATTAAACTATGGAATAATTCAATAGACAAATGGCTAAATGATAGTAACTAAACTTCTTTACTTACTTTTTGTTGATTTTCAGTGATCTTATTTAAAAATTTATTGAAAGAGGTAAAAATTCTAGTCTCATAACTTCATATAAATTGGCAATTAAAACACAAGTAAACATAATGCAGTAATTTCTAATGGGATTTTGAAGAGGCTAGAAGTATTACGTTTTTGTTTTAAGAACGACTTCTTCAATGAGAAATTATTCCAGGAGCTAAAATGCACATGTCTATTGTCATTTGTTAAGTCATAGATTTGTTCTGTGTCATCAATACAATATAGATTTTTTAATATATATACAAACTAAACTTTGAAATGTTTTTAGTAAATACTGTAATTACAATTGACTCCTAATATGTTCAAAAACTGATTCATAGTAGTCAACCAGCTAGTCACAACTTTCCACTGCTACTTTTCTATGCTCTTTCTCAGTTTCAACATGCAACTCTGGTCAGGAAAGTGCGTATGGCAACTGACCAGGATGCACTTTACTCAGCATGAATAATGAAATACTGGATCTGATCTTAACTTTTTCCTTTAATGTGGTCTCACAATATACTCAGTTCTCATTTGTGCTGGCAAGATTGACACAATAACATACAACAGAAATATTCAAGTTGATTCTCTCTTCTGTTTCCCTTTTGAATAATAATGGAAGTAAATAATTGCAGCTAGCCCACATTACCGTAAGAAGAAAAGTACAACCATTTTTCTTTTATATGACTTCTATTGGGATTAAGAACTACTTTTTTAAAAAAGCACAGTTAACATTTACATCGCATGTAAGTCTTTTGCAGATTATCTTTTTCTCTAGATGACCCCCAAAAAAAGTTATCTTAGTTATATAGAGAGAAATTTTCACTTGAGCAGTCATTTTCTGAAGGATATTTCATACTGAAATGTCTTTGAAATATCATTTTTCACCAACCCTCTAAACCTATTGAAAATGTCTCCACAGTACCTGAAACATTTTCTCTGTTGAAATATATCATTTTACATTACTCAGATGTTCTGAAAATTCATAAAGTGGCAATCATAATTTATTGAAATTTCTTTCTGCCAGTCAGAAATGAATACACCTATATAGTGCATTCAAGAGGAAACAGAAAAGAAAAATGAAAAGAGTAACATCAGTAGCTTTGGTTTAGAAGTCACATAAGATTGTTCTTGGTAACCAATCTTCATGTCAGCAGTTTTCCATAATTCTAGTTTTTATTTCAAGCATGTGAAACACTGAGCCTAGAATTGTGTGGCAAACTTCATGCTACAGATACCTAATAGGCTTGTTGTTTTAATTTAAACAACAATTATTTAACATTCATGCACTGGACACTATGTCTTCACAGTGTACATATGGCCTGGCTTCCTGAAAGTTACATTAGAAGTTGTCAGAATGATTGTTTCATCATCATTCAGCCTATTTAATAACCTATTTTTAATGTCCTTGTCTTTTATTCTTCTCTCATTTTTAATAAAGTTTCTTCTTTTATCAGAGATTGGATCTTGCCATGGTGGTTAGGCTCTTTTCTTTTACGCCTTCTCAGGAATTTAGTTTGACCCTTCTGGTCATCTTTCTACTCCCCTTTCCTTGTTACTGAGTTCCCAACAGGGTTTGTTTCCTTCCCCTCTTTTATTTGCCCACGTCCCCTTTTTTCCTCCTTACATCTTACTGCCCATAGTCTATATTTACAATCTTTGTGTAATAAAAGGTTATGTACCAGAATACTACTTTATCACCTCAATTTATTTAAAACATCTATTAAAGTTATACATACATATGGCAAAACATCAAAAAGCATAGGGTAAATAAATAAGAAGCAACAAACCTAACCTTTCCTACCACTAATCCTATATATTAGAACCAAAAAGAAAAGTTTCCGTATTTTTTAACAATACGCTTATGTGATTTTTAAATGTTCAAAATTATATTTCTGTTATGATTTACAACATTCATCTCATAGACACCAGTCCTTAATTAATGATATAATTATAGCACCATCTTTATACTTTATTTAAACCATTGTCTTATAACTTGAGCTTTACACTGAGTATTTTCACTCTTCACCTTTTATTTTATTTCAAGACACAGTCTTGCTCCGTCACCCAGGTTGTAGTGCAGTGGGCAATCTCGGCTCAAAATGAAGTTTCCAGTGTCTCTATCTTTGCTTTTCCCTCTCCTCACTACGTTTTAGCTTCTGTGATTTGTCAGTGGTGCATTTACATAAAATTGATCACATTTACATTTTTGTCTTTAAGTATTCTCCATCCTTAGCTTTTATGTTGATAGTAATAGTTGGAAACCTGCAAAGAAATATTCATTATGATGACACTATTATTAAAGTTTCACAGCCTCTATGTCACATGGTTAGAATGTATTTCTGCTATTAGTTTAAAGTAGCTTCTTTTATCTTGTGCTTCACTGGTTACTCAAAAAACTGAAGTTTGTTTCATTAAAACACGCTTCTAGTAAATTTCTTTAAATCCACTTGTCTTGGTCTGTCTTGTGCTGCTATAATACAATATCACCAACTGGGTAATTTGTAAAGAACAATAACATATTCTTCACAGTTCTGGAAGATAGGAAGTCCAAGATGAAGACACCAGCAGGTTCATTTCTCATGAGGGTCTGATCTGTTTCCAAGATGGCTTTTTGAACACTATATACTCCACATGTTCACACATGGTAGGAGTCAGAAGAAGAAGAAGCCAAAGGCTGCGTGAAGCCTAATTTGTAAGAGTCTTAATTCCATTCACCAGGGAGAAGTCTTCATAGCCTAATCACCTCTTAAAGGCACCACTTTTTAATACTGTAATTGGCCATTAAGTTTCAAAACCTGAATTTTGGAGAGGATACATTCAAACCATAGAGCCAGTCTTCATTTCTATGATATCCAGTAATATTCTCTATAAATTCAGAATGGTTGATTCATAATTAAATGTGACTCATATTCCACCTTGGCAATTTTCTTCCCTGCAATCTTGGGTTGATTCTGCTGTTTTTTGTTCCATGTCTTCGTCTTTCTTGGGTTGCTTTCTCCACTTTCTCCCTTTTCTCCCTCTTCTTCCTTGGGGTATCTATCCTTGAATCACTTCTTTAGAAAAATAGCATGGGAGAAACTTTCTAAATATAGGTATACCTCAGAGATATTTTGGGTTATGTTTCAGGACACCACAAATTGCGATAAAGTGAATATCACAAAAAAGCAAGTCATGCAAATGTTGTGGTTTCCCAGTACATATAAAAGTCCTTTCCCCATTGCTTTTTATTGTTGACTTTTTCAATGATCAGATGTGTGGCTTTATTCCTGGGTTCTCTATCCTGTTCTATTGATCTACGTGTTCAGTTTTGTATTAGTACCATGCTGGTTTGTTACTATAGTCTTGTGGTATAGTTTCAAGTCAGGCAGTGTAATACCACTGGCTTTGTTCCTTTTGCTTAGAGTTGTTTTGGCTATTCGGGCTCTTTTTGAGTTCCATATGAATTTTAGAATCCTTTTTCCTCCCTAATTCTTCTAAAAATAATGTTGCTATGTTGATAGGAATACTGTTCACTCTGTAGATTGCTTTGGGTGATATGACCATTTAAAAAATGCTGATTCTTTTAATCCATGAGCAGTGGATATTTTTCTATTTGCTTGTATCATCTATGATTTATTTTAGCAGTGTTTTATAATTCTCCTTATATTTTATAGAGATCTTTCACCTCCTTGGTTAAATGTATGCCAAAAGGATGTGTGTGTGACTATTGTTGATGTGATTGAATTCTTGATTTGGTTTTCAGATTGAACATTATTGGTGTATACAAATGCAATTGATTGTTGTATGTTGATTTTGTATCCTGAAACTTTATTGAAATTGTTTATCAGCTACTGGAACCTTTTGGTGAAGACTTTAAGGTTTTCTAAATATAGAATCATATCAGTGAAGAATATAATTTGTGTTCTTCTTTTCCTGTTTGGAAGCCTTTTACTTCTTTCTCTGACAACATAGTACTTCTAGTAAAAGTGGTGAGAGTGGGCATCTGTGTCTTATTCCAGTTCAAAGAGGAATGGGCCCAGCTTTTTCTTGTTGGCTGCAGATTTGTCATAGATGGCTCTTATTATTTTGAGGTATGTTCTGTCTACACCCAGGTTGTTGAGGATGAACATATGTAGGGATGCTGGATTTTATCAAAAGCTTTTTCTGCATCTATTGAGATGAAGGTATGACTTTTGCTTTTAATTCTGTCTAGGTGGTGGATCATATTTATTGATTTGTGTGATTTAACTGGGCCTGCATCCCAGGAATAAGGTCTGCTTGATCATGGTGAATTAACTTTTCGATGTGTTGCTGGATTTTGTTACTTAGCATTCTGTAAATTAAACTGTAGTTTCCTTTTTCGTTTTGTTATGTCTTTGCCAGATTTTGAAGTTAGAGTGATTGTGCCTTTGTAGAATGAGTTAGGGAGGAATCCCTCCACCTCTACTTTTTGGAATAGTTTCAGTAGAATAGGTACCAGCACTTTTTGTATATCTGGTAGAATTTGGCTGTGAATTCGTTTGGTCCAGGACTTTTTTTGTTAGTAGATTTTTTATTACTGATTCAAATTCTGAACTTGATTTTGGCCTGTTTAGGCTTTTGATTTTTTCCTGACTCAGTCTTGAGAGATCATATGTTTCCAGGAATTTATCCATATCCTCGAGGTTTCCTAGTTTGTTTTCACAAAGGTGGTTATAATCTCTGAGGATCTTTTATATTTCTGTGGGATTGGTTGCAGTATCACCTCTGTCATTTCTAATTGTGCTTATTTGGATCTTCTGTCTTTTTTATTTCTTAATGTACTTGGTGATCTATCAATTTTGTTGATTCTTTTAAACAGTCATCTTTAGGCTTTATTCATACTTTGTATGGATTTTTGGGTCTCAATTTCATTCAATTCTGCTCTGATTTTGGTTATTTCTTACACTCTGCTAGATTTGTGATTAGTTTGTTCTTGTGTTTCTCATTCCTCCATTAGATTGCTTATTTTAGGTCTTTCTAACTTCTTGAAATAGGCATTCAGTGCCATAAACTTTCCTCTTAATACTGCATTAGCTGCATTTGAAATTTCTATAGCTGTTTCTCTGTTTTTATTTATATGATTTTTTTAAATTTCTGCCTTAATTTTGTTGTTTACCCAAACTAGCAAGTTGTGTAATTTCCATGTTGTTATATAGTTTTAAGAGATTTTGGTATTGATTTGTTTTTTTATTCCACTGTGGTTTGAAAGTATAGTAGGTATAATTTCAATATTTTTGAAATTATTGAGACGTTTTACAGCGAAGCATGTGGTCAGTCTTACAGTATGTGCCATGTGCAGATGAGAAAAAGGTGAAATTGGTCTCTTGAACACAGCAGATGGATGGGTCTATTTTTCTTATACAATTTGTAACTGTGATTTTTAAGTAGCATGTTAAGACTGTTTACATTAAAGGTTAATATTGATATGTAAGGTTTTGATCCTATTATAAACTTTTTAGCTGCTTACTTCATACTTCCTATTGTGTAGTTGCTTAAAGTGTTTGTGGGCTATGCACTTAGCTATGGTTTTGTGGTAGTGAATATTGTTCTTTCATCTCCATGTTTAGAACTCCCTTGATGATCTCTTGTGAGACTGGGTTAGTGGTAATGAATTCCTTTAGTGATTGCTTCTCTGAGAAAGATTTTATTTCTCCTTCACAAGTGAATCTTAGTTTGGCAGAGTATAAAATCTGTGGTTGAAGTTCTTTGAGAATGCAGAAAACAGGTCCCCCAAATAGGTCTCCTGGCTTGCAGGGTTTCTGCAGGCAAGTGTGCTGTTAGCCTGATGGGGTTCCCTTTTTATGTAGTCTGATTTTTTTTTCTAGCTGCTTTCAAGACTTTTTAAATTCAGTTTTGACCTCAGACAGTTGAGTGACTATATGCTTTGGTGATGTTTGTTTTGTATAATATCCGGTAGGCATTATCTGGATTTCTTTTATCTGGGTGTCTCCCTCTCTAGCAAAGTTAAGAACATTTTAAAAAATTATTCTCTCAAATACATTTTTTGATTGCTTACTTTTTCTCCTGCTCTTTCTGGAATGCCAATAATTCTTAGGTTTGGTTGCTTTTCATAATCCCATATTTCCTGGACACATTGTTCATGTTTCAAAATTCTTCGTTCTTTACTTTTTCTGACTGGATTAGTTTGAGTTTTTTAGTTCTGGTAGTTCTGAATGCTTTCTTTATAAGATCCTTACCTCTTCCTTTATTTTCTCAATTGTTTTATAGGCTTCTTTGTGTTTATTTTCAAGCTTATCTTAGATACTATTGAGTTTTCCTGCAATTTACACTTTGAATTCTCCATCTGACATCTGTATGCCTCCATTTAGGCTAGGAACCATTGCTGGAGAGCTAGAGGGAGCCTGGTCATAAGTTCAGATTTTTTATAGTGGTAGAATTCTTATGTTAATTCCTTCTCATCTGAAGAGGGTCCTGTTCAGGTGGATCTTTTAGCTTTGCTTTTGTACTCCTATGCTCTTCTATCATCTAGTTTTATATTGGGCTGTGCAGTTTGACCTACAGGCCAGTAGATGATATTTGCAGGTAAGAGTCAGTTGCTGTGCAAGAAGGTGGGTATTGACCTGATCTTTGTTTTTTATGAGGCCTTCTCTTGTTTCAGGTGAAGGGCTGGACAGTCGGGTTCCCTGTGTCCTGAACTTCCTGTTCCATGAGGGTGGTGGTGGGCGAGCTGGAGCCCCTGGTTTGCTCATGAATATCCCAATGGAGAATGCAGGCAGCAGCCCTGATGAGGATGACTATGGGGAGCTCCTGGTGAAATAAGCTGAGGTCTCTGCAAGAGGAGTAAGAGGCTTCACTGGCTTCCTTTTCTAGATAGGCAGGAATACAATTGGTTTTCCTATTGCACCCTTGTTTCAAAGCTTGTAACTCCTAGTTCAGATACACATGATAGTCTATCTCTGGTCCATAAGGTAGTTGAGAGTCACAGGAAATGGCTACTTTGCAACTCTCTGTAGGAGTGATTTTAGAATATGATCTCATCACTCAACTTGATACAGATAGCTTTAATCTCACCTGTTCTCCAATGTGGCAGTATGGCTGCTTTTTGTAAAGCAAGGAGTGGGGACTCCACCTTTGGGCCCATGTGTATGAGTGTTGGTTGTGGTGCTGTCAGCTGTTTGGGTTAGCCTAACATCAGAGCCTAGGATATGTGGTCAGGTGCTAGCAGACTTAGGATGGGACAGGTAGTTCTACAGTTCCCAGGCTCCTAGATGGCTCACTGGACCACATGTATGAGTCATAAAGAGGCTGGACTGAGGTCAGCCTAGCCCCCAGTTCAGGAGCTGGATGTGTTGCGGGGACAGGTGAGCTAGCCCGGGTCATCAACCAACCTCTCAGTCAGTGGCAAGTGGAATCCTTAGGGCTTAGGAGTTTAAGGAAATATTGCATGTTAAATGTTCAGCCAGGTGGCTGTTCTGTGGGCCTTTCATGGGAAAGGGCAGAAATTTTCAGCTGGATAATGAAGACTAGTGGCTATGGGGCATGTGACACACTCGCACTTCCCTCCCATCCAAATGATGCTGAACTTCACTGTTGGTGTCACTCAAAGGTGCAAAGCATTGCCTGTTACATTTGGGAGTTTTGTCCCAAAGGAATGCAGAGTCACCACCCACCACAATTTTCGCAAAGGAGTGGGATTGCTGAGCTGGAAACCTGAGCCGAGCCTTGCCTGACTCAGTAATGGAACAAAAATCTCACAGTTTGTCATCTGTTAGTTTCTCCAGGGGAATACTCAGTTGTGCCCACCAGCAAACTTTATTTGGGAGTGAGGTCACTGCACTAGAAGTCTGAGCGAGGAAGAGCAAGGCATTCTGACCACTCCTCTTCACTATGACTGCAGCCTCTACTGGGGCTGTGGAAGCTAGTGTCAGGCTGCTCAGGGATCCAAGTGTTGTGGGCTCCACATGAGCTTGAGTGGTGCCTCTGCAAAAAATGCCAGGAGGGCTGGATGTGGTGGTTCATGCCTGTAATCTCAGCAGTTTGGAAGGCCGAGGCAGGAGATCATGAGGTCAGGAATTCGAGACCAGCCTGGCCAACAGAGTGAAACCCTGTCTCTACTAAAAATACAAAAATTAGCTGGGTGTGGTGGCACGCGTTGTACTCCCAGCTATATGGGAGGCTGAGGCAGGAAAGTCGCTTGAACCTGGGAGGTGAAGGTTGCAGTGAGCCATGACTATGTCATTACACACCAGCCTGGGTAACAAAGTAAAACTCTGTCTCAAAAAAAAAAAAAAAAAAAAAAATGCCGGGAGGCCCTTTGTGTTGGTCTAGAGGCATGGGGGATAGCAGTTGGGAGGTTCGCTGATACCCAGGATTTGACGGGGCGTGTGGGAAGCGTAGATTTCTTGGGGACTCTCACTTACTCACCCTTTCCCCATGTTAGAGAGCTTCTCCTGGATCCACACTAGTTTCAGGTGGGTGGCTGCCTAACTTCACTGCTCTCTGTTCTCTGTGGGTTCCCCTACTCCTTGGTAAATTCTGACATGGTCCCTTAGATAATTCTCTTGAAGTGCTGCTATTTACTCTCCACTTTGGTTCCTCTCCATGAGATTGGTGCACACTAGCTGCTTCATCTTTAACCTCCCATCTGACACTAGATTCCTGATTCAAAATATTTTTTTAAAATTTAATCTTAAAGCATTATTTTTAATATACAATCCCTGCATTAAATAACATTGTTGAGAAACTTGGTGTCATTTTGATTCTCTTTTATTTTGTTTGGGGTTATTTTGGATGTTCATTTTCTATGGGAGCTTTTAATTATTCCATTTGTCTTTGATGACTTAAAATTTGATTTGGGATTTTGTTTCTTTTTCTTTCTTGATTCTAATCTGACCCTCTGAATTGAAGCATGGGCATATTTCTTGAGTTTTTGGAATGTTCTGCTATTATTATATCTGATTATTTTCATTTCTCTCTTTTTTTTTAATTTTAGTCATTCACTGGAAGTCACCCCCATGACTTTGGTTAAGCTTATATGATTATTTTATTATTTTCTCAATCTCTATCACTTTTGATTTTGCTTGTATATTTGAGAGAAATTATTGACATCAGCTACTGATATTCTATTTATTTGTATATTATCTTCGATTATATAGTTAAGTTTCAATAATTATTTCTTGTGCTGCATTTATTTCATTTTAAATATTTTGTTGTTTAAGGTTATTTTATTTTTACTGTTATAGAGTATCATACTTAATATTTTGTTTTCTTGTTTCATTGTCTTGTTAAAACTTAAACTTAGGCACATTAAAATTTTAAAGAGTTTCTTTGAGCATAATGTCAATTCATGAACTGGTTAGCACTACAGCACAAGTGGCTCAGGGTTCTCCTGAAAGTGCACAAGGGAAAATATTATTTAAAGTGTTCTTAAAAGCAAGATGGAGAAAATATTTGATTGGTTAAAGTGAAACAGTAGCTCTGAAGTCTTTAGTTAGATGTTAATTGGAAGTTTCTCATTGGTTAAGCTACTCGAGTTGGCTTTTGGTTTGTTTACCTAGGAGCACAGAACACTGGAGCTGTCTCAAACTTATAGCTTCCAGTTAATTTTTTAAAAAAGTTTTAAAACTTCTTTTCTGCATGGAATCATCTTCATTTCCTTCAAATCATTCCTTACTTTTCTTCTTTGTCTCCTAATCTTTTAATTGCAATCATTATCTTTTGCATTCCAGGCTTTTGTTAAGTATACTGTGATTATTGATTTCAATTTCTTCATTTTATATTACTTTAGTTTTATAGCAAAGGAATGTAAAGTTGGTCAGAATCTCTCTAAATGTAGGCTTGTTTTGAGAGTTAAAAAGTTTTGTCTTGTCTGAGTGATGAGAGGCCTATAACTTGGTGGAATGAGAAGGGCTTCACTCTGTGGTGCAATCATCCATAGTTATTTATCCTAGCCTTTTGTGACAACTTAGTTTTCTTTAAACAGATGAAAAAGACTCAGATTCTTTGCCTGGGATTAACCTCTTTGCATAATTTGACTCTGAATAGGGAATAATGTCATAAAATCAACTTCCCATTTTGAATTGTCAATCTCACTCCTTTGCACAGCTCTTTTGACCTATTTTAAGCCTTATTGCTATAAAAGGTAGAAAACTTCTCAGGGCCATGAGTTCCATCTGTGTGGTAAGGGTGTCATAAGATTTTAATCTGTAAGAGAAAAACGTGTGTGTGTGTGTGTGTGTGTGTATACAAATATACATATATATGTATATGTGTGTATGTATACACACATATATTTGTATATTCCAGCTGCCTCAGGTATTTATAATTTATTTTATTTACTTTCTCAAATGTTTATTTACTTTCTCAAATGTTGCTGAAGAACTTTCTGCTGTATTTTGCTGTTTATGTTTGCTGAACATGGAGTAGAGATTTTTCTTATCTATGATGAAGACTTTGGGTTTTTTTTTTGCATTTTCACCTGTTTTTATTTCTCTATTAATCCAATTGCATCCAATTCACACAAAATTGATGTTATACTGAATGTCTCCATTTTTTAATTTATGAGATAGTTAAGTATGCATGCACCAACATCAGAGTATTATTAAGAATATTATATAAATTAATAATGGCATAAGCATGGCATAACTCAGTATATGTTCTTAGTCTCTTTCTCGTTGTTATTACATTTTCTATCATTTCCAAGCAAGGTATGAGAAACAATTGTTCCAATATTCCTACCTCTTTTTCAATGCTTAGTATTTTTGTTTGCTGGAAATTATAAATTGTAACATCACAATTTCTCAAAAATAAAATGAAATGGAAATCTGGAAATGGCAGTATTCTATTATTAAGCTTGAATGATATGCAAGAAGCATATTTTATTAAATGGATTCTCCATCATTTGTTTAATAGTCCCCTATGGTAAATACTATTTTTAAATATATTTTTTGCTATTATCTAAAATTTATAAGGAATTAATTCATGTCTGGTTCTTTGCAAAATTTTTAAACTCGGTTTATAAAGTTAAATCCAAGCATAGTGGCCAAGGTGAAGAACACACAACACTTATTTTAGATTCGTATCATAAATAGCTCTCTAAAACTTGTGCCAATTTACATTAGCACTGTGAATGAATGAATTCTAACACTATTAAGCATATTTTTTCAATGTCAACAATTTAGGAGGTGATAAATGGCATCTAGTTTTACTTTAGATTTCTCTAATTAGGATGAAAATCTGATATGGCTTCATATGTTTATTAGCTATTTTTAAGAGAAAAGAAAAAGCAACTGTCTCAGCTGTTCTTCATTTTCATCCCAAGAGCTCAGGTTGTCCTCCAGCTCTGAAATTGCTTGTGTCTTCTTTATATATTCTGCTTCTTTTTTCCTTCATCCTATCTGCTTTGGATTTTTGTGTAATACAATTTCGTCTGTTTTCCTTAAAAGTTCTACTGCATTGATTGTTACTATTCCATGTTTTATGGCACGTTTAAAAAAATGTATGTCTTCATTACATTGACTGTTGAAAGGACTGGATAAGCTAATACAAGCACAGATCTGAAACATTGCCTGACTCACAGGCACAGGTCAAAGCCTGATATTTCTTTTCTTTTTGTTTTGTATTTTTTTTTCTGTTAACAACTTATACATATATTGATTACCACATTACACAAAGTTAAAGTTATTTCTCTTCTGTTTGTAAAGAGCTGCATTTTATTAAGAAAATTATTATCATATGTGTTACCTTATGTTTTTCCTCAGATATGAATGTTTATATACTCACATTGTTATGTTTCTCTTCAGATATGAATGTTTATATACTCAAATTGTACCTTATTTTCTTTAGAGTTTTTACTTGTGCAATTTTTAAAAGTGTCTCAAATAGGGATTTTTTTTCCATAAAAATGAATATATGCATGTAAATAAGTGAAACAAAATAATGAAAAGAAAAATTGAGAAATGCTAAGGATAAAATTTTAAAAAGAGAAAAATAATAAAGTAGAACAAACAAAAATTTTGTTTAGCTACAATATAAAATGGGTGTGAAAAATAAGGAATTAAAAATAGAAAATAAATACAATAATTAAAATTAGGGAAGGTAGAAAAAATCAGAGGACAATAAATGAAAAAATAATACAATAAAATTAAATGTGACTCAAGAAAAGAAAGGAAAAGAAAAAGTATGTTGCTCCTCTGTAGCCATTAAATTCAAATTATTTGTTCAATATATCTAGTGTTACTGTTAACAACATACCAGATAGAATATCTGACTTTCACCTTCAGATAGTGTACCAGGAACTTTATTGCTCCTTAACAAAACCAGGAACATATTCAGGTTTAGGGTCCAAAATCAGAAAGCCGAAATTCAAATCTTGGCAACTGAGACAATTAAACATTTTAGTTGCTAAATCCACCTAAGTGGAGATGTTTGTTTTAGAATTTCTCCAACTCAGAGAATGTTAACACTCAATTCTATCTACCTATAGGAAATTTAATCAAAATCTCTTCTCCCCCCATAAAAAGTAATATATGGTAAAGAATAACCTTTTTCCTGTAATTTATTGTAATATTTTTAAGAATGAAAAAAATACAACCTGGGACACCATTGCTATTTTTCATATTAATGTTTCCAGTTGTGTAACCTCAGGCAGGTTATTTAATGTCCAGGTGCCTCAGTTTTCTCTTCCATAACAGCCTCATAGAGACACCAAGATAAAAATAGATAATGCATATCAAATATGTATTCAATATGCCTACTATTGCATAGCTAACATTGGCTAGTCTTATAAAATAAAAGAATTTATAAAGTCAATGCATTCCCAACCGTAATTCCATTAAGTAGTAGGAATTTTCTCTTGTCATTCTTCACAGATTTTACTTCCTATGAAGAAGGAAATTTAGACTAATTTTCTTTAAATTTGTATATTAAAATTCTCTCTAACCAAGAATTCATGATCAGAGTCATAATTAAATTTCTGTGAAGTACAGGGAGATGCTTTCTCAGTTTTTTAAATCCAACTTCCTTGCTTGACAAATTAGTAACAGTAGTACAGAGAGAATACTGAGATTCCCCAAGTCTCAAAGCTGTTTCATTAATCCCTGCGTTCATTCAGCCAGTGTGTGTGGTCTCAATAATACCAGCTGTGGTAATATGCTGGGAGATAGGAACATAACATACTTTCATCTTCCATTTTACTTAAGTCTAGTGAAAAAGTAGGGCATCCAGGTAAATACAGTTACATCTGTAGGCTCCCAGGATAGACTCTGCTTGAGTTGCTCTTAAAAACGAGAGAAAAGTGGCCAAAGCTGCATCTTGTAGGATGTGACAATGAGTCCTATCCCACCTCTTCATAATATACTTTTAAATATTTTTCATGCAGGTAAACTTTACATTATCCTCCTATCATTTGAACAATGACTAATAACCCTGAGTATCAGGAAATTGCTTTGATTTTATTAGTTTTGTCTGTAATTTTCAGATTAATTTTATAAGAATTCCTTTGGAAGATTAGTATGGAGAAAGTGATTATTTGTACCTAAGAAATTAAAGCAAAATTTACAGAGAAAAGTTAAGCAAAAGTTTTCATTCAGAATAGATAAAACATTGGACTTCATTTGTTATGTCAAATATGGCATGTTTTAAGAATAGAAAAGTTTTTTTTTAACTTGGGAGTATTTATAGATATATACTGCAACTTTCTTCTTGAAGATTTTCATTTGGGTACTCATAAAGAAATCTGATGTGACAATCTTGTTATATTTGTTCATGCATTTTAATGAGTTTCTGACATGTGCCCTACCAAAAAAAAGATACCTTGTAGTAAATGACTGAATAATGAAAGACTGTATTTTGATGTGAAAAAAATTCATTTTTTTTGTTGGGTGGTGAATCAGACTCCTTGTCATTCCAACATTAATCATCTTCCCTAAGAGGTGTTCTATTTTTTTCTACTATAATAAAAAGTATTTATTGTTTTCCAGAAAAGGTGTTTCTTGAGAGAAATGTGAATAAAATGAGCATTATTCTTTAAAAAGCTAAATTAAAAAGTAAAATATGTTGTCTAAATTTATTAATATACTCATTTAGTTTACATTCTGGTTTTTTTTTCCAGTTATGTAACATGATACCATAACTATCCATTTGTTAGCTCTGTGACAAGATAGGAAGGCAGACTTAGCCACAGGTCTTATTTGGAAAACATAGTGTTGTAGATTCAAATAAATTGAATTTCAATTAAATTGTATTTTTCTATAATTTCAATTGTAGAACTTTGTTTAAATATAGCTCTATTACCTCTTCTGTCTGTCTTTTTTTGTCTTTTCTCCTTCCTTACCATCTTTCTTTCTTCAAGGGATCCTCATCTCCAATTATGTTCTAACTTTTTTCCCAATGTATGCCTACAGCTGAGACTTTCCTCTTGCGTCCTAAATGTCTGTATTTTGCTTCCTATCAGACTTCCCCAAATGAATATGACTCAGAAATTTCAAGCACAGTATATACAATATTAAACATACATATTTTCTTTCCAAGCTTCATCGTTTACTATAGTTGTGTTAATCATCTGGTCAATCCTAACAATACTGTGATACTTTTTCCCTCTCATTTGTATAAACCATTTGTTACTTTTCTTCCTCCAACTTGTTTCTCAACGCTTATGTCTTAAATCTCAACCTTATTGGTCTAATGAAGATCTACGCTAGCATCCTTCTTCATCAACAGGTAATGACATTCTAATATGTCCTTTAACGAGTTATTTTTCTCGTTACTAAAGTTGTCTTTCCAAATGACATACTTGATCCTCTTATTCTCCTGTGCATATTCTTGTGACTTTCTATTGTGTACAAAATCAAAAACTATCTCCTCATCATCACATTCAAAAACCTTTGTTATTTGGCCCCATCTGAGCTCAATCTCAGCCTCCCTCCTATGTACTTTTAAGTATTAATACTAACATTCCATGAGTGCGACTTGTACTATCACAGACACCACCTTTCTCATGTTCTTTTTTCTCTCTAGAGAGTCTTGCCATCATCACTTAATGACTTTTCTTTTTTCAATGTGTAGTTACATTGATGAAGCCTCTCAAAAGATACCTAACATCTCCATTCTCCAGACAGAACTAATACCCGTGTAAAGTGGTACTTCAATCAAAGATACTTACCTACAATAATTACTGCACTTTGGCTTAATTATTTCTAAATAAGTTCACTCTCTATACTGTGGCATTTTGAATGCAGGATCATTTTTGTGTCCCTAGCAGTGTGCACAGGTCATAGTAGTTGCTGTTATCTATCACCTGAATGAAGAGAGCATGGCTAAAGCAAGACTTGTTCCATTTCTGTTTCTAATCATAGGGCTGTGTTCCAGTTTCATTTGTTTGGATCTTGTGTTTACAACAATCAAATATGGAAGTTTAGTTAGATTTTCATATTCGTTCAATAAATAAAAAATAGCTAATTTTTTTTAGTTTTTTTTTCTAAATACTTGTTGTTTAGCATATACAGACAAATACTTGATAATACTTGTTTAGCATATACAGGCCAATTTTTTGAATTGGAGTTAAAGAATAGATGCATTGGCTTAGGTGAATATTAACACATTTGTTTCACTTGCAAGCATTTGGCTTTGCTTCTTTATTAATAAAACACATTTTGAAGAAGAATACATGATTTTTGTATTAATGAATGAATTTAAAGGAAATTTACAGCCTCTACTTGCTACTGAAATTGAAGACAGAATACTTGGCAATATTTTTTATGTTCCATATCTTTCATGGAATGCAGATGCCTTTCCAAATATGACTTTATTAATCTTTCAGTCTTGCAGTGGAATATCAACAGATTGATCAGATCTATTACAGTCTTTATGCTCCAGAAATTTCTAAGAAATTGAGACAGAAAATTTCATATTTTTTACAATATCAGCTTCTTTCTGCATAGTTACCTAGCATGAGGTAACATGAAGGAAAAGTTTGTCCTTGGCAATCTATGTAATATATACAACATCCGCAGGGAGGTCCATTTGCAGATTTTCTTTTTTCTTCTTCTCCTTCACTTTCTCCTACTTCTTTTTCTTCTAAAAAATTTGTTTTCAAATGATGTGTGAAATAATTTTACGTATGTAGTTGAAGTAACTATCTGTTTATATTGATATTTAGTATGAACGTACTGCTTGTCCTTAAATATAAATTTTCATTTATTTTATATTAGTTTAGGCTATATAGAGTTCCCAGAAGTTTACTAGGTAAATTGTAAACATAAATTGCAAAGCATTGAAATTGTTATTTATATTCCAAAACTTGATGGTGCATTTTATTCAGTTACATATTCGAAGTATATATTTTGTTTTGTTTTTGAGATTAGTATTTGCTTTTTTCTTTTGTTAGCTTATTCTGTTTAATTTTAGTTCTAGTGATATTAAAATATATGCAATATATTTTAATGCTTTTAATGACAGAATTGTCTTAGGAGCAATTTTTGGATAGAACTGTCCCAGTTAATTTCATAGTAAGTAAAACAGTTTTAATAAAATGTATTTAGGATTTGTGTGTGTACACAATTCTTTGATATTTTGCATATTTGGCAATGATGGTAAATAGATTAGTCGATATTTTGAAGTACACATTTTAAAATTATCTATTAATTAATATACTTGGCAGGAACCCAGATCATGCTCAGTCTTTAACTACATTTTGGGAAGAAACAAATACCAACAAATAAGAAAGTGAAAGAAAAGGATATTATTTATGGACATTCTTGTAATTATTTTCTTGAAGCAAAAAATCATTCAGAAAAAATTAACATACAAACAAAGAAAACCCTGAAAAATAGCAAGAAGAACTGACACTGTGAGATTACTCATTTCCCTACAGAATTAGAAGAAAGGCTCTATTTTTCCTGGTAAAGAAATTTTTGAAAAAGCAAGTAAGACAGGTTTAATTAAACAATTTAGAAAACTAAGTTGGTCAATATTCCTATGAAGAATCATGATTCTAGAGGCATAAAATATGGAAGAAACAGGAATTCAAAATTTATTAGTATTCTTTTCTAAGTTTGATATAGAGCCAAACCCCAAGGAAATGTACTAAGATGTTTTATCATGATGCAAATATTCTATATGTTTTTAAACACATTTCCAGTAGAATAGAACACCTCTCCATCAGCAACACAGTCTAGGTCGGGTGCAAGTTGTCTTAAATCTTGAAGATTATTTATATGCAATCATTTCGTAGTAAAGATACTTAGAAGTGCTTGAGACAGTGGTTTTAATCAGGCCAGTTATATTTTAATTTTTTTGTTGTCTCAATTTTTACTTGAAATATTTCAAAAATTGAGAAAAGAGGAGAAAGACTGGTTACAATAACATGTTTCCTCCATCTAGATTTAAACAGTATTAACTAATATGTACCTTTATTTTTCATCTCCCTTTCTCTCTATAAATAAATACATACAGATTCATTTAAGAATAATTTGAAGACATCATGAAATTTCAACTCCAAATATCTTGGCCTGTATTTAGTAATAATATAATTGTCTTCTAACCATTAGAAAACGATGAGTTTGTGTCCTTTGTAGGGACATGGATGAACCTGGAAACCATCATTTCAGCAAACTGACACAAGAACAGAAAATCAAACACTGCATGTTCTCACTCATAGGCGATGTTGAACAGTGAGAACACATGGACACAGGGAGGGGAGCATCACATGCTGGGGTCTGTTGGCGGAGGCTAGAGGAGGGACAGTGGGGGTGGGGAGGTTGGGGATAACATGGGGAGAAATGCCAGATATAGGTGATAGGGGGTTGGAGGCAGCAAACCACATCGCCATATATGTACCTGTGCAACAATCCTGAATGATCTGCACATGTACTCCAGAACCTAAATTATATTTTTTAAAAAAGAAGAATACTATTTCTGTATATTTACAAATTGCTAGTAATTTGCCAATATTGGCTGATAATTTTCAATTCTATTACATTGTCACCCAGATGACTTTATATTGTCCATACACCAACAAGAATCCACATTGCATTTGGTTGCTACCAACTTTTAAATCTAGAAACACTTATTCTTTCAAATAACATTGACTTTTTGAAGAGTACAGATTCATTTTCTTGTAATGTGTAACAGATTCTTGTGTCTTCTGGTTTCTTCATTTTTGTCATTTAACTTGTTAGTTTATCCTCTATATTCCTGAAAACTGGAAGTTAGGTCTATCTTGATTGTATTCAGATTACACATTGGACATGAAAAAAGTTACAAATGGTGTTGCATCACATCTGGAGGCCCCGGCAGAACTCTTCCATGCTGACTTCAACGTCCTTTTATTATAAATGCATTGATCTTAGAGCAGTTATTTGATTCTTAGCACTACAAGATGTCCCAAGCTGACCTCTCCCAGACCTAGAATTTTTCATGCAGGAGGAAGGTGAATATGTGTGAACAAGAGGGCATGTTTTGATAAATTGGATTCTATTCCGCAAACATTTATTACTCTCTCTCTTTCTCTCTCTCTCATCTCTCTCTCTCTCTCTTTTTCCTTGATCAGAGTATACTTCCCTGCCTCTGTTACTTTGGGACTATTTCTGTGATTTGCTTTAATCAATGGAATGTGAGCAGAGATTATGCAAGCAGAAGCTTTAAATGGAATTACATAATTTGGTTTGTCTATTGTGGTTGGTGATTCTCCATGAGAATATGCCTTGGATACGTTTTAGTTAATGAAAACAGAAGCATGCATGGAGCAGATATAAACTCAATGCACAGCCTCTGCTAAACTGAGAAAATCTACAGCTTAAAGATGTAATAGTCACTGTCAATGCACATACTGTGAGAAAAAAATGAGAAAAATAAATGTTGATTGCTTTAAATTGCTAAGTTTTGCATTCTTCTTTTTAGGTAGCATTGTTGTGATATTAGTTGACTGATGTATATAGCTCAAGTTATGGGCATGAGTGATTCTGCTACGTATTGCCTATTTCCAGCTATTTCGGATATTGTCTTTTTCACTCCTACCAGCAATGTAAGTGTGTTTTTATTTCCATCAAGTCTTGTAAACAGAATATATTATCCAAATTCTATATTACAGTGAAGTAGATGAAAAACACTATGTAGTTTGATGTGCATTTTTCTTATTATAATAAAGATGAAAATTTTTATTTTTTATTAATTTCAACTTTTTCATGCCTTCCAGAAGATGTAGAAAGTAAAAAAAAAAAAAAAAAAAAAAAACTGAAACAAAAAGTTGTAACTTACATGAGACAAAGCACGTACTTCCCTAAAATAAAAATAAATTTAAAAAAATCAAGAAGTAAACCAACCCAAATGCCCATCGATGATAGACTGGACAGGGAAAATGTGGCACATATACACCATGGAATATTATGCAGCCATCAAAAATGATGAGTTCACATCCTTTGTAGGGACATGGATGATCCTGGAAACCATCATTCTCAGCAAACTGACACAAGAACAGAAAATCAAACACCGCATATTCTCACTCACAGGTAGGTGTTGAACAATGAGAACACATGGATACAGGGAGGGGAACATCTCACACTGGGGTCTGTTGGGGGAAAAAAGGGGAGGGACAGTGGGGGGTGGGGAGTTGGGGAGGGATAGCATGGGGAGAAATACCAGATATAGGTGATGGGGAGGAAGGCAGCAAATCACACTGCCATGTGTGTACCTATGCAACATTCTTGCATGTTCTTCACATGTACCCCCAAACCTAAAATGCAATAAAAATATATACATTAAAAAAAAATCAAGAAGTAAAATGAGCACCTATTAAAAATAAGGATATAAACAGATCTCAGAAAAAAGTATGTTGAATATCCCTAACACTTGAAGAAAAGTAACATATATCTAGATAGTTGGTAATAAAACTTCAGATCCCCAAAAACAAAATAGAAGATCAAATTGGCTACAGAGAAAAGATAGATTCACTACACAGAACTGACAATTCTAGACAGGCAGTTGATTTTGCTACAGCAACAAATGAAGTAACAAAGAGGTGGAGTCGTACCTATACATTGTGCTGGCAGAAAATAGCTGTCGAGCCAGCAAAATCAATTTTTAAGAATAAGTGTAAAATAATGTTATTTTCATTTTTTAAAAAATATATATACTTTTTATTGCATTTTAAGTTTGGGGGTACATGTGAAGAACATGCAAGATTGTTACATAGGTACACACATGGCCATGTGATTTGCTGCCTTCCTCCCCATCACCTATATCTGGTATTTCTCCCCATGCTATCCCTCCCCAACTCTCCACCCCCCGCTGTCCCTCCCCTTTTTCCCCCAAATGACCCCCGTGTGAGATGCTCCCCTCCCTGTGTCCATGTGTTCTCATTGTTCAACACTCAAACAATACATACAACAAAACTTCAGAGAGTTATGTATGTAGAGATTTACAAATTAAAATTCTCAAAAGAAGCACTTCAGGAAGAAAAGTGACATTAAAAATAAATGTCAAGTAAAATATGAGGTGAAACGGGGCAAAAGGCAATGGTCAATAAATCTAAACATTAACTGTATAAAGTAAGAATAATAAGATCTAATTGAAGTACTGGGAACTAATAACATAAAGATGAACCTATTTCAAAAAATTAATGTCATTCAAACCAGTGTTTCCAATAAAATACACATGGATTAGAATATTTAAGTTAGAGATGATAATATCAACAATAAAATGCAAATACATGGAAAAAACTTTTACAGTATAGCTGCATTACCTAGTTTAAAGTGTTAAAATCACCTTAGAAAATAAAATTGTAGACAACATGAAAATATGCATGTTTATTTAATTTTTATTTCTTAATAATTTTAAGTTATACAAATTTCATAGTTTATAATGCATTTGAAAATGATTTTCTAAGTATTTATTTATTGTATTTTATAGATGTTCTATAAATAGAGACGTATATTTACAAAAATAAGCATGTATTTATATATCTACATATGTGTATGTGTGTTAAATGTTTAGATTTTTACCTTAAAATTTGTAGAAAAATACCTATTATATTAATTTTTAAAAATTTGCTTATACATCTCACTTTTTATTTCCTATGCATTTACCTAGCTATAGGTTAAATTATTTATTGGGACATAGAAAACATGAAAATTATGAACAAATAGACTTCTAGAAAGTGAGCAGCTCTTTAATATTTTACCTCCTAGTTAATATTTAGAAATTCTTTAGCAATGTTTAAATAATATTCACTACTGTAGACACTTAACAAAAGAATTTTGCTAATGAATACATTTATTTTCTATAGCCAGGCATTATAATGTTTAAGGGAAAATAAGTAGGATAAAAAAGCCAAATTTCTCATTATTTGCATTTCTCCTTAGATTTTGAAATAAACAATCAAGAATTATAATTACCCATGTCAAATTTGTTATAAGATTTAATACATACTCATTTTTATGAGCAGTAATGAAATTAGCAATGGCTAGCACATTCTCAATATGTTCCAGACTTTTTAACCTTCATACATGTATTGATTTACTCCTAAAAATCTATTATGTTTTTTTCACAAGTGAGAAAAACATGCCTCATGAATTAAAGTTTCTGGGAACACATAGAATGAGGTAGAGTTGGAAGTAAAACAGATAATTTAACAACATGGCCTGCATTCCTTATTGTACTATACTAAAGAGAAGTCAGAAAATGTATTTCCCTACCTTGTAACCAGTTGGAGAAGAATATAATAGAGAAAATGAGCAGGACCAAGACACAGAATATAGAATTGCACAAAAGTGAGAGTTAAGCTGTTTTTAAAATCATAAGGACAAATAACTAAGATAAAAAAAAAACAAGTTGAACTTCTCATTATTTGCTTTTCTAATGACCTAATCCAGGGATTTACTGTAAAACAGAATCATAGAACAATTTACAGAAGAAAATCTTTGTAGTCTGAAGAACTAAACAAAACAAAACAACAAACACACACACGCAAACAAGTGTTTTCCTTAGAAGAAGAGATATGCTAACCTGTTGCTGAGGAATCAAGAGCAGTTGAAGGAAGTCTTATTGAATACTCGCATTTTCTTAAAAAATAGGTATGAGTGAGTGACACTGATAGAAAGAGAAGAAACAAAGCTTACGATTAACAAGACATCATTAACACTGAGTGGTATGCAAACACATGCATTGAGATCCAAGAGAAAGCTGGAGCTTCGGAAGGTTGATTTGTGTAAAAGTATGTTGGAGTGAACAGAGCCATTTGGTATCATTATGAAACTGTATTTTTCAAAGTGCCAAAGCCCAAAGCAGGCAGGAGACAGAAGCAAGTTAATTTACCACTGTCTAGGGACTGTACAGATTGGTGCAGATACGGAAATATATAAAGCATTTAATAATTTAAAGTCTACAGCCAAAGAAACCTTAGTGAGGAACTTGGTAGGGCCCGATATTATAGAATAGTTTCTTCTCTCCTTTACTGTCAGGAAGCATTTAATGATAAAATGTCTTCAAATTATCATTTTTTAAATATGTAAGTTAAAGAAAAATGTAGGTAATTAAAAATGAAACATACTAATTAATCGAAGAACAAACACAATTGGAATGCTCTGGGCTTTTGTAAAATCTGAATTATATCTATTTCTTGTTTTTATTTAATCCAATTAATATATTGAGGAGAGCAGGATTTGGTAGGGTTCTGGAAAAAGTGTTGCCTAATGGGATGTAGAAAAGAGTACACAGACAGTTTGGAGCACGAAGATATAGCTGGCAGCATCAAGCTGCCTTATCTAATTAAGTTTCTTCTACCTTCCTTCTACCACTGAAGACAGAGGCTCAAGTGTTATGTTGGAAGAGGTTGGCCTTTGTGAAAGGCTACTAAAAACTCTTGTTTATGAAAGATATTTTTGCTCATTCAGCTTTTTGACATGCTTTGCATTCCATAATTAAGAAGGAAAACATGTAGTTTTTAAAATCTTCCAATAATCTGTCCACAAACTCTGTCTTAATTATTCTTACCCCCAATTTTTTGTTTTTAATTAGCACTGTTGTAGTTAGAATGCAGGCAATGGGTACCAGAAAACACTAACAAAGAAAATTAAGAGAGAAAATATTTCAGCATAGTGAGAGCAGCATTGAATTTTAAGCATCGTGCCTAGTCTAAGTAGAGAATCAAGTAAATATTCAAAAAGACTAATAGAAGGAACAAGTGGTGATGGTGCCAAGACAAATGAAGCCACAATGAATGGAAAATAATAAATTTCAGTTTTTGAGGAACGTAAAACTTAGGAGACGGGATTATGGCTAAATTTAAGTGTTCAGCATGAGACAGTGGCATCAGATTACACTGAAGTTGAAATGCTCTTAGGGAGCTACCTAGTCCATTTACCAATGTGTTAGAAAATTGTCTCTGAACAAATGACCATCTAAACTTTTATTAAAACCTCCAAGGGTGAAAACAACTGCTGACAATGCTTATTCCACAGATTTCCAACCCTAATTGTTAAGGACCTAGTTCATCTTTATACTAAACTATATTTGTTTTTCTGTAACTTGCATTAATTGGATCTAATGTTATTTTCTGGACCAACCTAAAATATATTATTCTTTTCGTCATAGTGTAAAGATTTAAGTATTTTTAGAGATCATTTGCTTCCTTCAAGTCTTCTTTTTTCATGAGTTTTCTCATTTCTTCAGCTATTTTTCAGTTACATCGTTACAAACAACTTCACTTAATTTATTCTCTTCTGTATTTTCTATATTTGCCATCAATTTCTACAAGCCAAAACACTTAAAATATGATCTAGGAATTACAAAGAAGAGTGACAATTATTTCTCCTCTTATATACATTTCCACCTTTAAAGTTGTCTAAGTTCTATTTTTGTCATTTCTATAATAGTTTTGACTTCAATATGCAGTGAATTAAATTACCTAAGTTATATTTTCCATATATCAGTCTTTGCCATCTTACACTTGACCTTTACATTCATATCCCTTAAAATTTCATGGTATTTCCATTTTTTTATTAGTCCTTTCTGTTTTGCTATCCTTCCCAACTTCATGTCATTTAAAAATTAGTTAAGAGTAAATCAATATTATCTTTGAAGGAAATAGATAAAAAGTATTGAAATTATTTGACTCCAGGACATGGTAAAGATAAAATCACTAGAATGTAGATGCTGACACATGCAAAAAAATGAATGAATGGGGTGAAAGAATAGTGACAGAAGAATTGTGTTGTATCACAATTCTGACATCAAACATGTCTCTGTACTGGATATAGTTAAGTTTTTAGGGAGGGTACTAGAATTAAGATACTGCAATACGATTCAACATATGGGCATTTTGGTATGAATGGATGCCAGATGGAGAGGAGAGAAAGAGAGGGAGGGAGAAATTGCTATAAATATTTTCATTTTCATTTAAACTTGCTTCTGGATGGTGGTTTTTCTTTTCTAAGCTAAAGTTTGTTGTTGTTTTATTTCATATGGAGAATTATATATTTGAATCAAGGTAATGCCTGAACTAAGTGCTGTGATAAAACCAAGACTGACATTAGATAATATAACAGATATGAAATATAAATCAAAAGAGTTCCTTTCTTAAATAACTGAATTCATAACTCATGAGTTTGAATTTCAAATTTTATTCACTTATTTTATGATGGCTTTCTAAATTGGCTTTTCCCATTTGATATGCCAAAAACACTTGATAGCCCACACTTTCCAATTATAGAACTACCTTGACAAACTAACTTTGAAGTCAATATGATTATTACAGACAAAAAAGAATGATACTGCAATGTTTGAAATTTAGGTCAATATATAGACATCATCTTAAAGATTTTGTAATTTGATGTAGACATTTTCACATTGCTGTGTTAAGCATCAAGAAGGGTACAAATAATTAAAGATCTAGAGTCTCCCCTTTGTGCGTTTGAAATCTCATCGGATAAAAAAGAAATGTAACATTCATTTATTTATTCATTCATCATTTATTTAACAAATACTGTTAAAACACATTCCATGTGCTAGACACTTCTAGGTTTTTCGGAAACATCAGTTTAAAAAACAGACAAACATTCTTGCCTTTCCAAAGATTTAATTGTAGCAGTCAGAGACGGACATTAAACATAATAAGAAATTGGTAAATTAAATTAAATGCTAGAATATAATATTGTAATTTACAAAAGAAGAATAGAAAAAGGTGGAGTCTGGTTTGTACAGGTAAGGACCTGATGCTTTTTTGTGTTTGGTGGTTTGTGCAGGCCTAATTTAAAAGGAAATGCTTGCGAAAGTGTTTGTATAAAGTGATGAGATTAGCTATTTTAGTGGTACTATTACAATGAATCCATCATTCACCAAGTATAATTAAGGATGTCCTTTGTGGCCATCAGTAGGCTGGAGCTCTACAGGCTCTATGATAATGCAGTAAAAATTTGTTATTGGATCTTTCCATGTACAGATATTTTCCTAGGTTCTGGGGATACAGCACTGAATAAAAAGTTATAAAAACCCATGAATTCATTCTAAGACGTTTCCCACAAAGGAAGAAAAAGTAGCCAAACAGTACATACACGAGACCTACAGGGCAAGAATCATTAGTGTTTACTTAGGTGCCCTCTTGACCATTTTTAGACTAGGGTAGGAAAAAGATCTGGCCAAGATGAACACCAGACTGTAACCGTGGGGATTTCAAACTATATGCACATCTCCATAGACTGCTCAGGGGCCAGAATATGAGAACGATTAGACATACCATAGCTTTCACTTCAACCCTGTCCTTCTAAATCAGTGCCAGTGATTTGAAGGAGAGAGATGGGCAGCAATCCCATGTGTGACACAATGGTAAGCGGCAATTCAAGGTGTACTATTTTCCAGGTTTGATTGCTCTAAGCACTTGGAAAAAACAGCCCATTGCTTTCCTGGTAGGCTGACTTTCAAGAGATGAGAAGAGACAAGCTAGCCCTTACTTTTTGTGGGGAAACAAAATGCATTAGAAAAGCACAAAGCATGTCAGACAGTAATGGGAATAAATAAAAGAGGAAAAAGGGAGAAGGGAGTAGAGAGAGTACTCAATTTTAGATACAGTGGTCACGAAAGGTCTCATAGGGAACTTTGCATCTGTATCAACAGGAAGTGAGAAAGGAAGCCATGTGAGTTTCTGAGAGAAAGATCTTCCAGCAGAGGAATAGCAACTGCAGAAACTCTAGGCATGGTTATGAAATAGGAAGGAGGTCATCGTGTCTGGATCCCAGTGAGTAAGGAGTCAGAGATGAGTATGAAGCAAAAATTAAGGCTTAATTTTTCAGGGACCCTACATTCTGTGGGACACAATTGAACTTCCCTTCTAAGTGCAATGATTTTATTCATATTTGTTAGGGGACTTCATTAGGATTTTTCACATCGAGCACAGCTTGTATATGTTCTTTACTTAAATATTAATTCATATTTTACTTCATCAAGGATACATCATTTGTGTATCTGAGTCCTCATCCACTTCCACTCTCATCCTTCTCTAAAGTTGTATGTTTTAAAAAATAAACCTCTGTTCCTTTCCCCTTTGGTGGGTATTTAGTCAATCTGGGTTGACATCTCGGTTCTGTTACATACAAACTTCAAAACCTTTGTAATTTTATCTATGTCTTTCAGATTCAGTTTTCTTGATTTTAAAATGGGAACTTAATACACAGATCTCAAACAATTTTACAATACATTTTAAGCTACTATTTTAGGTGCCATCTTATACTTGGAATAAATCGTTGCTTGGTGATTTTTCTTAGTACCGATCACCATAGAAACCGGTCAGCTAGGCCTTTAATCCAAGACCTGTTCCAGCCAGTCCTTTAATTGGTGCCAGCCATTTGAATCCCTCTCAGCGGTTGTTTAGCCCATCAGAAATATCTTAGCTGTAGACACAGTATGAGTTATACTAGAGAGGTTTAAACTTAGGGTTTGAGTGCCCTGAGTAAAGTGCTCTTTGCCACAGGCAAACCATGAAAGGCTGGCAGCTGGAAACCATTTGATGGCATCCAGGGGCAGCAAGCCCTGCCTTAAAAGGGGTACGAGCAGCATTTCCCACGTGCACTGCAATATGGTATGCAGGGAGGCAGACACATTGTCCCCATGGCCATAGATCTGTCCACATATGTTCTCCCTAGACCTTGTCTGCAGTATCCAATATTTCTTTTCTGTGTTTAGCTCCCCAGCCCAAACAAAAAAGCCATTTCAACACTGCATAGAAGTCTGAGTATATCCTGCTTTTCAATACATGCAATGTGAATAATCAATGTGCTACTCTGGACTCTGCTAACTGAAAGAATCTCCTCTTATGCTTGTGTTACCCATTTTTGACTGTCACAAAATATCAAGCCAATTCTGCCATAAAGCAGGCTTGAGTTTATAACTCCTAAGGTAGCTCCTTGGGGAGAATTTTCTATTAAGGCTATGAACAGGAGTTGTGAGAATGCATTGATATAACCAAGGTAGGTGACAGAGGAGGATGAGCCACTTATTTATTCAATTTGCAACATTCTTCAGATTTGCTTCATCCTTACCTCAAGTGTGTCATTTCCATTATTTGATGGGTGGTTCCTTTGCATGCCTAAGTCTATGCATTGTTGGATCTGACCCAACTCATGACATGCAGCTCTATTTGCACACTCACTTGCTAGTTCATTGTCAGTTGCTCTGTCCCTATCATTGTCCAGTAGCTTGTAAGAAGCTGTTTTTAAAGGGATTAATGTATATATATATATTTTTATATGAAAGTCTAATTCTTGCTCTAGAATTCCTACTCAGTGTGTTCATCTGAACTACAGCTCTCCCCTTGGGCTTTCCAGAGACCTCAGATAGATTCCTTACCTAATATGAATATGTTTGTATTTACTAGATCTGCAGGTAAAATCATCTAAGATGTACAGAAACTTAATACGAGGATCTCATGCCATCAAATCTCTTTCTTGATCTTGGCCCTACTCAGATTGGAGGCCTTGCAAGTTGCATAATAAATGAGTAATATAGTTTGGCTCTGTGTCCTAACCCAAATATCATCTCGAATTGTAATCCCCACATGTTGTAGGAGAAACCTGGTAGGAGGTGGTTGGATCATGGGAGAATTTTCCTCATGGTGCTCTCGTGATAGTGAGTTCTTATGCGATCTGATGATTTAAAAGTGTGGCAGTTCCCCGCCCCTCTTCTTGCTCCATCTTTCTTTCTCTCTCTCTCTCCCTTGCCACCATGTAAGATATGCCTTGCTTCCCCTTCACCTTCTCCCATGATTGTAAGTTTCCTGAGGCCTCCCAGCCATGAGGAACTGTGAGTCAATGAAAACTTTTCTTTATAAATTACCCAGTCTCAGGTAGTTCTTTGTAGCAGTGTGAAAATTGATTAATATGGAAAATTGATACCAGGAGTGGGACATTGCTATAAAGATACCTGAAAATGTGGATGCAACTTTGGAACTGGGTAACAAGAAGAGGTTAGAACAGTTTGGAAGGCATAGAAGAAGACAGGAAAATGTGGGATATTTTGGAACTTCCTAGAGATTTGTTGAATGGTTTTGACCAACATGCTGATTGTGATATGGACAGTGAAGTCCAGGATGAGATGATCTCAGTTGGAGATGAGGAATTATTGAGAACTGGAGTAAATGTGACTCTTGCTATGCTTTAGCAAAGAGACTGGCAGCATTTTGCCCCTGCCCTAGAGATCTGTAGAACTGTGAACTTGAGCAAGATGATTTAGAGTATCTGGTAGAAGAAATGTCTAAGCTGCAAAGCATTCAATAGGTGACCTGGTTATTTCTAAAAGTGTATGTTAATTATGTGTGAAGAAAGAGAGGGTTGAAGGCAGAGAATACAGTTTGAAAAATTTGCAGCCTGACCATGTGATAGAAAAGAAAAACTCATTTTCTGGGGAGAAATTCAAGCCTGCTACAGAAATTTGCATAAGTAACAAGGAGAGAATGTTAATAGCCAAGACAATAGGAAAAATGTTTCCAGGGCATTTGAGAGATCTTCATGACAGCCTCTCTCATCACAGGCCCAAAGGCCTAGAAGGGAAAAATGGTTTTGTGGGCCAAAACTAAGGCCCTGTTTCTCCTGGGACATGGCATTCTGAGTCCCAGTTCCTTTAGCTACAGCTGTGGCTAAAAGGGGCCAAGTCACAGCTTGTGCCATTGTTTCAGAGGGTGCAAGCCCCAAGCCTTGGCAGCTTTCATGTGGTGTTGGGCCTGCAGGTGTGCAGAAGGGAAGAACTGAGGTTTGAGAACCTCCACTTAGATTTCAGAGGATGTATGAAAATGCCCAAATGTCCAGGCAGAAGTTTGCTGCAGGGGCAAGCCCTCATGGAGAACCTCTATTAGGGCAATGCAGAGAGAAAATGTGGAATTAGAGGATCTTCACAGGGTCCCCTCTGGAGAACTGCCTATCGGACCTGTGAGAAGAGGACCACCATTCTCCAGACCCCAAAATGGTAAGTCCACCTACAGCTTACAGTGTCCACCTGGAAAAGCCACAGGCACTAATGCCAGCCTGTAAAAGCAGCCGGGGGGCTGTACCTTGTGGAGACACAGGGGAGAAACTTCCCAAGACCTTGAGAGCCTACCATTTGCATCATTATGCCTTGGATGTGAGACATGGAGTCAAAGGAGATTATTTTGGAACTTTAAGATTAAATGACTGACTGCCCTGATGGGTTTTGGACTTGCATGGGGTATGTTGCCTCTTTGGCCAATTTCTCCCATTTGGAATGGAAACATTTACACAGCACCTGCACTTACATTGTGTCTTGGAAGTAACTACCTTGTTTTTGGTTTTACAAGCTCATAGGTGGAAGGGACTTGGTTTATCTCAGATGAAACTTTTGAAATGTACTTTTGAGTTAATAGTACAATGAGCAATTGGGGGACTGTTGGGAAGGCACGATGGTGTTTTGAAATGTGAGAAGCACATGAGATTTGAGAGGGGGCAAGGGTGGGATAATATGGTTTGGCTTTGTGTCCTCACCCAAATCTCATCTTAAATTGTAATCCCTGTGTGTCAAGGGTGGGGCCTGGTGGGAGATGAAGGGATCATGGGGGTGGTTTTCCCATAGTGTTCTTGTGATAGTGAGTGAGTTCTCACGAGATCTGACGGTTAAAAAGTGTGGCACTTCCATCTTCTCTCTCTCTCTCTCTCTGTCTCCCTCCCTCTCTCTTTCTCTTTCTCTATATCCTGCCATCATGTAAATTATGCCTTGCTTCCCCTTCACCTTCTGCCATGATTATAAGTTTCCTGAAACCTCCCAGCCATGTGTAATTATGAGTCAATTCAACCTCTTTCTTTATAAATTACCCAGTCTCAGATTGTTCTTTACAGAAGTATGAAAAAGGACTAACACAATGAGTTTTTTCAAGAGTCATATAGGTTGTCTCCAAACTTTTCTACCAAACTCTGCACCTCTTTCTTCACTAAGAGATGTGAGATAAGAGATCTGTTATGCATAATTTTGTCCTGTCCTTGGAGGAAATATCTCAGGATACTAATGATTCTCAGAAACTTAAAAATGCACACATTTTGCCATCCAGGACACATGCCATGTACTTTATATCAGGCCCCATTATCATCATCTCATAGACAAGCATGATATATTGTAGAACATTATGAGAGTCAATGTCTCTTTAAACTGTCTTGTGACAAAAGGAAAGATTTAACATGACCATGAGTACAAGGCAGTGAATGTTCACTGCTGTCTTTTCTATATGCAAGTTAAATGCTTTTGAAACTCTCTATTGATGCAGAGAGTAGCTGCAATACCTCTTAGCTAAGTTCCCAAATAGTTCACCATAAGTCCTCTCAAATCCATGTAATTTTTTGAAAGTTCTAAACAAGCAAATTCAATGGAGATGTAAGTAAAACTATTATTTTTACATCCTTTAATATTTGATTGCAGTGTAAAACTCTGCATTTTATCCCAAATTTCAGTAGAGCTACCGCTGACTTGCTATCTTAGATGGAAGCAGGGGCTTGACTTTGAGGCATGTCTTATATTATTTCTTAATCTAAAGGACAGAAAAACAATATGAGTGTTTCCCAGCTGCTAGATATCACCCAGCAAAAATATGTACTCAGAGACTGTGCAAAGAATCATGGCTTGTGGACACAGACTTATTGTACACACTGTTAGATGAGCTTACAACTTACCTAATTTCCATAGTTGGCAGACCATGTTTGTGCTTAGAGTAACCAGTTTTCAAGGTAAGCTCTGAGCACATATTCAAATATATTCCAGAACTGGATAATTTTCATTCTCCAGACTAAAGCTGTTGTTTAAATTTCTACAGATCTGTCTAAGGAGATACTGTAGAATATTTGTAGTATATACTTACTGTGATGTTTTAAGGTATTTATTGCTTGGGATGAGGCTTTTTCCTCAGACAAATATCACTTTGTATAGAATTGCTAATATCTGGATAATAAGTGAAAGCTTATACTTTTCAAAATTGTCTGATACCAGCATTTTGGTGACCACTATTATCCCAGGCAGCTCCATCTCACTTCTATAAGCAGCTACCATCACACGTCTCTGGGAATCAAGGCATCCTAGTTGCCACTTTTTTCTTTCTTTCTTTTTCTTTTTTTTTTTTTTTTTTGCCTCTGATTTCACCTGGGAAATATTATAAGGAGGTAGGTTGTCTGAGATCTTGTCTTAAGTCTATTTTACCATTCTCACCTCATCAGTCTTCCAGTCCTTTGCTCAATATTCTTGTTAGGCAGTATCAGCATCTTGTCTTCATGTACGTTAGACCATCATTGCCTTTGAGCTTCAAGGGAGCCATTGCAACAATGTCTTCAGGCTAATTTCAGGTGTTATTAGCAGGGGATTTAATCCTGGGTCCTGGGAGAATATTTCCCAGTTAATATCCAGGCCTGTATTTATCTCACGACAGTACTCTCAGGATCAACATCCATACCTCTTGACTTAGATCCTCTAACTTATGTAGCTTATTTCTGATAAGCAACCTAATTCCTCATTGAGCCCAGTATTGATTTCTTTCCCCTCATCTCCAAACCTACCTTCATTTGCCTGCTTTGTGATGCTGGAGCAGGAATCATCGAACATTTCTTTTTGGGCAGTTGGCACAATGTTAAGCCTGATCAGTCAAGGATGCTGGAGGAAGGGTGTTTGCCTCCTGGCTCTGGAAGCTTGTTCCCTTTATGCTGGGCTGTGTTGCTTTCAGTGGCTTATACGCCATGGTGTGTTTGCCCTCCAGCAAGCTTTGTTTGACAATCTGCCCCATGGCTTTTTTCTGACCAGCTTTAGCCTGTCTACAACCAGATGGAAAGCTTCCTGCTCATCTCGCATTATCTGCCAGCTGTGAGCCTGCTCTAGCAAGGTACAACCCAGGGTATCATCTTTACTGTCTCATTGGTGTTCTACTTGCCAGCCTTTGCCCCAGAGCTGCAGAAGAGCTTTGCCCTGGCAACCCAGTAAACATCTCCAGCATCCGTGGGCTGTCACTGTACACTCTCCAAGAAAGACTGCCTCTCAGCCTTGGGGAGGGAGCCTCTTTCCCTGGTTTGTTTCTTCCCTGGGTTCTCTCAGCCCTTTCATAATTCACCATTAGTAGGTATTCCTCTCTCCCCAATTAATATATTTTTTATATTAAAAATTTTCATATGCAAGTTACTGGTATGGTTTAGGTGTCCTGGCTGGATTCTAACTGATGCAAGATTATGAATGAGAAAGTTCTCATACCTTTTAGAGTTTATCTCCTGATAAACTCTAAAATTTAATACTTTAAAAATAGTTTACTCATTTTTTGCTGGTCTCCTTGCCAATGGACAGTGGGATGCTAATAAACCATATAAACATGTTCAACTTTAGTATGGTAGGCCAAGTAATTCTGCAAAATTGTTATACAAATTTGTGCTGATTAGCAGGTATTTGAATTTTCATTACATCCTTACAAATACTTGTTATTGCGTATCTTATTGATCCTGGCAAATATATAGTGGTATCTATTTATGGTTTCAATTTATATTTACATTAAGACTAATGAGATTGAATACATTTTCTTATACTTACTGGCTATGTGAATATCCTTTTAATAATTTCTTGTTCAAGTGCCTTGCCCATTTTTCCTTTGGCATGGCTGCTTTTTTCTTATTCATTTATAGGAGTTCTTCATACACTCCCTATACTATAGCCATTATTAGTAGTAGCCATTGCAATTATTTTTCTTCCAGTCTGTGCAGATACAACTTAGAATAATAAGAAAACTCAGATGCTAAGGAATAAATCTGAAATTAAATTTAGAACACACACACACAGAGCTGTAATAATTAAAGAAAATAATATCATCTATATGAACTATGCTGTGTTCATGGTTTGGAACCATACAACGTGTAAAGATATCAACTCTCCCAAACATTATCTATAAATTCAATAAAGTATTGATCAAAATCTCAGCATCTTTTTTTTTTTTAGAAATTAAAAAGCTATTTCTAAAATGTATATGAAAATCTGCCAGTCTTGAAAAAGATACCATATATGATGTCCTGCTCTAAAGCCTCACTAGCTTAGACAGTATGATTTTGGCAGGAACACATACAAAAAAAAAAAAAAACACATACAAATATAGCAAGGAAAAACAACAGGGCTTAGTAACCAAGCCAACACTCTTTTCTTCAGAGTAGTTTTCACAGTCTCTAGAGATAATTGATTTGCAATTATTAGAACTCTATTTATATAAAAATATTTGTTCTCCAAGCTTCTTCCAAAGTCCGATCTTGTGTTTTCTTCTAGTCTATAATTTTCCCTAAATAAGATTCATTTAAGGCAGTTTCAAATATTCCTTTGCATATGACTGCGACTCACAGCAAGAAATTTCTCTTTGAAGTCTACTATGTAATATTTATTCTCAGTGGAAGTTCATAAATTTTATTTCTTAAATTGCTTTCAGATAGGATTTAGCATACCCAATGTCCAAAATATAGCATATTCTTTCTACTCCCTTGCAAGTAAATTAATTCCCTTTTTAGTCACTGTGATATTTTATCAGAGATTAAATTTGGTATTTTTCTGTTAGTTTAGAGGCCTAATTGTTGTGATTCAGTGAGGGAGAGGCCATTTTATAGGATTAGCAATGTTCCTACTAAAAAGCATAGCATTTTGACAGACCTCTGTGTTTTCAATATAAGCCATTTTAATTTCCAAGGGCTAATGTTATAGAGATTATTACTACTCATTCATACAAAACAGCAGGAATCATTGTTAACAACATGCCTACCTCTGAAGACATTGTTAGGATTTTGAGTTTGCTTGAAAAGATCATGCCAGTTTTGAATGGCATTCCCAACAGGAAAAATCGAAAACTCTGTTACAACCATCACTCATACAGGTCAATTTCGATTATGTTTTATTTCCTGCTGATAAATGTAATTAATTGTAAAAATAGTTTTAAATTTCTCTTTATGCCTAAAGGCAATGTGCTGCTCAAATGATTTTAAATGCATGAATTATCTTTGGAGTATGCTAGAGAGTTTTTTTTTTTTTTTTCCCATTTAGTCTTTCCTTTTCCTTGTTTATATTAATTTAAAATGTTTGCATTTAAAAAAAATTATTAGAAGGTTTTTTTTCTTCTAAGGATCAAGGGTAGGAACTAAAATGAAAGATGACCTATTCTGAATTACTTAAGAAAAGTGAAAAGATTTTTTACTAATGTTATTGAAACATATATTTTATTGATAAGTTCTTAATTTATAATAAAATATTATTACAGTTCATGCAAATCTTTTATATTTGAATTAAGATAGCTGTGAAAGAGAGGGGTTAGCTGACAAACTCCCATTATTAACCACTTTAGGTTTGCTTCAGCAGTTACAAGCTGAGATCTCAATCTTCTCAGGGAACTGACAAAGACTGAATAAGGCAGGAACAATTGAGGTTTTGCTTTCCCAGGGTGAATTTCAGGCAGTGTCAGAAGGAAGAGGTGGTTGTAAAGGGACTTGGCCATTTCCATCCAGTGTGGGACTCCCTTAATGGCTCATATTGACTTTAGAACTCCCCTTTGGAAAAACAGATTTTAGCAGGTCTTCGCCATGGTTTAGTAACTCTGCAAAATCCTCTGTCTTCTCTGTGTTACTACTCTCCAATAAATATTTTGTACTCTGAACTTCATTTCAGCATGTACTTCTTAGAGAACTCAACTTGTGATAAGGTATTTTTAAAAATATAATACAGAATTATAGTACAAATCAGAAAGGAAGACAAATTAAAATTCAATAATGCTACAGTTCAATACACAAAAATACATTTAGCTAAGTCACCATAGTTACACTGATTGCTATGAATCCTGTTGTGCATCTTTAATAGACTTATATTAGGATTTTTTTAAATGGGAGAAAAAAAGGGAATTTTTCAAAGCAAAACACGTACATGCTGACTACACAATTTGGTATCGAATAGTGATTGCACCAACAGTGAGACAATAGGTGACCACTGTTAAACATTACCTTTAATGTTGTCAATTGCTTTTTTGAGTAAGTATTTTTTAGGATAAAAACAAGTTTGTATCCTATTATCAGTGGAACAGTAAGCAATTTTATTAGTCTGTTCCAGGAACAGTTGATGAAGGAAGGAAGGAAACTTGACAAATGCTCGATTATTAAAATAAGAAACTTTTCAAAATTTGTTTATAGAGTTGACATAATTTTTGCTCAGTAATAACTATAAATATGGAACTAAATTTAACTATATAAACATGTCTAAATTTCATGATCTTTGATTTAATCACAGGGAAACAAATTCAGAAATATATAGATAAGTTAGCATCTACTCTCTAAGGTACTTTCTTGCCCTTCTGCTTTCTGCCGTGGATGACACTGAAAGAAGTCCCTTGCCAGAAGCAGTGCCCTGAACTTTGGACTTCCCCGAATCCAAAACTGTAAGAAATGCACCTCCATTTTTGTAAATTACCCAGTAATAAGCATTCTGTTATAGCAACAAAAAATGGACTAAGACATTACTAACATAAAGCTCTTCATTAGTTTGTTTTGAAAGAGTTTAAGAGAGTACCTGATTACATCCAAAGGTTATAGCCTGCAAATATTACTGTCGTTCCCCTTCTACCTATCTGGATTCTGAGTTCTACAGCACAGTACAGAGAAGTCATCCTAGGGAGTGCTAAATACTTGGTGCTTTTAATAATGCCAGAGGTGTTTGAACCAGAGCAACTCTGTCTTGAATAGGGACTGCGTAAAATGAGGCTAAGACCTCCTGGGCTGCACTCTCAGATGGTTAAGGCAGTCTAAGTCACAGGATGAGATAGGAGGTTGGCACAAGAACAGGTTATAAAGACCTTGCTGATAAAACAGGTTGCAGTAAAGAAGGCCGCCAAAAACCCACCCAAACCAAGATGGTGATGAGAGTGACCTCTGATTGTCCTCACTGCTACACTCCCACCAGCACCTTGACAGTTTACAAATGCTATGGCAATGTCAGAAAGTTATGCTTCATGGTCTAAAAAGGGGGAAACATGAATAATCCACATCTTGTTTAGCATATCAAAAAATAACCCTAAAAATGGGCAGCCAGCAGCCCCGGGGCTGCTCTGTCTATGGAGTAACAATTCTTTTACTTTCTTAATAAACTTGCTTTCACTTTACCCTGTGGACTCACCCTGAATTCTTTCTTACATGGGATCCAAGAATCCTCTCTTGGGGGTCTGGATCTGGATCCCTTTCCCGTAGCAACAGGATTCTAAAAAGTTTGTACTTTAAGAGGGATGGTTTCTCACAGCTAAAATACTTATTTTATCTTTTGCAGGCCTTTAGGATTTACAGCTCCAACTCAATTTTTCAACTTCTTCAATGCTTATTATAGTTTTCTACCACCTTCAAGAAGCTTCCTCCTGCAACACCAGGTAGCATTTATTTATCTTTTTCCTAGAGAGTCTTGGAAATGACTGTGTATAATATTTACTTTAGCATTATATTCAGCTTAATACTTTCTTACTGTATTTTTAATTTTTTCTGTAAATTTAAAAGTATTCAATGTGTTCTTTTCCCCCAAATATTGTAACTTTTCACAGGGATGAACTATGACAAATATTTATTTTGTATCCATTTTTTTTCCCCCAAAATATTGTAACTTCTAGCAGGGATGATCCATGAGTATGTTTAAAGTTTTGTAACTCTTTTATTAAATTGAACTGAGAGTAAATCTATTGTGGATAATGCTGTTCTCGGTGTTATCTTCAGTTAATATGGCTGAATGAATGGGGCGAGCCATTCAGAGATAGTGCATTTCAAATGTGTTTGGTTTCCATTAATAAAATTCAATATAGATATGAGGCTCACTGTACCGAAAAATCTGAAGACTCAATAAAAGAATAAAATAAAACATATCTATTTTATTTTATAGCTTTGGAATTTAGTCATAGCTATATTAGGAGCCATACATAATGGAAATGCATTTTAAATGTATAGTTTTCTTTAACTAGGATCTAATTTGGTTTCTTTTGCTTGATTCCTCTTTACCTCCCTAAATTACATTGGTAAAACAAATCTGATGTCCTACACTGCCAGACCAGGTTTCATCTTTCAGACTGAAGAAGGCAAGCACATTTGTGTGGGCTTAGTGAAATAAAGATGGGTGTAATTTGTTTGGCTGTAGCATGTCTTTGCAGAATCTATTTGCTCGATGGTGAAAATATTCAGATAGGAGTTAGTAAAGAGATCAGGGGTACTAAAGAACAGTAGTACTTTTACATAGTCTCTCAATTTTATATTTAAATACTAATGATGTATATATATTATTTACAATTTACATCAATATTACATTTAATTCACTGATTTTTATTTCGGTGTAGTAGTTTATATACATAAACAGATAACTTACAAATAAAACAATTTCTTCACACTTTATGTGTGGATTTGTTTACATGTTAAACAAATACTATAGAGTCCCTACTACCTGCCAAGCCCTGTTCCAAACGTTTGGAATACAGTGGTAAATAAAAGAGAGAGAATAAAACTCTCTGTCTTTAGAGATTTTGATTGCTGATGTCTTGAGAATATAATGTTGCAGACACTAACATATAGTACGAGTAGTTTCTATTAATGTATAAAAATGTAAAATCGACCTGTATGAGCAATCTTGTTGCCATACTACTAAAATGGTGTTAGCCCTAATTGTGAATTGTTTTAATTATCGCATAGATATGACATTTAGCAGCTTAAAATCCACCTGATAATGGAAAAAAAATGATGTGTTTTCCACATACCTACTATTTGTGGGTAACAGGTGAGAAGTATGTAAAAACACCATAGCATTCCACTGGCATTCATGCCACATAAAAAGTACTAGATTTTCAAAAGAGATGGTGGATGGATAAATAAATAGATGACAGAGATAGATATAGATAGATAGATAGATAGATAGATAGATAGATAGGTGAGTGACAGATTCCACAATCACAGAAACATAGATATTTATATACATATATACTCAACTGTGTGTGAGTGTATGTCTTTGTGTCCGATTGTATAGCAGCACAAATTAGAAACTAGGTGACCGTCTCCCTTGGGGGCACCCCACTCATCACCACACAAGAATGCTGGCCTAAGGCGTAACATTTTAAGGGAGCTGGGATTTCACACCTTCGGGCAGATATGTGACAGATCAAATGAAAAAACAGATGGATTTATAAAAATATTTCAAGGAAGTTGTCAGCTTTTCTTACTTTTTTGCTGAGCAGCCTCAGGGAAAAATGGGAAATTACCAACTAAGATGGGGTTGTGAAAATCAACACAAAGGGAAACAAGAGAGTTTGCTAACCCAATAGCATACTCTTCTGAACAACTGCATTAATGAGAAGGCAAGGTGCTCAAATGAGAGAGTGGCAGTGTATTTTTCAAGACATGACTTTTGCATTTACATTTTCAGTTAGCTATATTGTTTACTTCTGTTTTATAAGTCAAACAAAAATAATAGAATAATTGAGCTACCTGAAAAATAATTGTAAGGCATTTGGAGACAAGACAAGGTGATAATCTATTAGGGACAGAAAAATTTAACATGTTCTAGCTCTGTGGAAACAGTGGATAGAAAATAATTTAGCAAATTCAATACATTAATCAATATTCAAGTTTATTTTATATTGTCTTAACATCAGTTGATATTCTGTTCTTTCTTTTTAATATCCATAATATTTTATGTCAGCCAATACTTGGACATGACTTTGTTAATGCAATATTTTTTATAAGCAATAATTATTAGTATTTTACAAACTGCAAGAACAAAAACTGTCTTGGTTTTTGAGTATTAGCATGAGAAAAAAGATCAGTATAAAATTTCTTGATGATAAAATTGTCTCAGGGATCTGTTGTGAGCTCTAGGGCATGATGCAATGGAAAGAATTTAGGATTTGCCATAACAATTTCGGGGCTCAAGGGCGCATATGCCACAGTTACCAGTTGTACTATACTGTACAATGCTGCTTCAATGAAAGTGGCCATACATAATTTAGAATATTTTCTTTTTGTAAAAGTGAGCATTTTATTAAAGTATAACACTTACATAGAAAAGTATATGTGTCATTAGCATATAACTTGAAGAATTTTACAAATTGACTTCTAAAAACCAGTAACCTAATTTAGAAACAGAATACTTACTAACATCCCAGAAGCCTTTCTTATGATCTCTTCCAATCTCTACCTTCTCCAAAGATTAGCTTCTAAAAGTTTATTCACTTTTTATAATTAAGGTGAAAATTGCACCACATAAAATCAATCACTTTAAAATGCACAATTTAGTGGCAATTAGCACATTCACAATACTGTACTGTCACAAGCTTTAGCATATGTTAAAATATTTTCATCACCCCAAGAGAAAACCTTATATCCACGAAATAGTCACTTCTCATTCTTTCTTCTCTCCAGTCCCTGATAACTACTGGGACTGTTTTCTCTCTCTGTGGATTTATGTGTTCTGGATATTTCTAAGCTTTTTTCTCTGTGGATTTATCTGTTCTGGATATTTCACATGGAATCACACACTATGTGACCTTTTGTGTCTATCTTCTTTCACTTAGCTTGAAGTTTTTGAGATTCATCCATGTTGGAGCATTTATTAGTGCTATATTCTTCTCTTTTCATATCTGAATAATGTTCTGTTATATGTACAGTTGACCCTTGAACAACACAGGAGTTAGGGGTACTGATCCCATATATCTTTTAACTCCCCACCAAATCAACAACTAATGGATTACTGTTGACTTAAAACCTTACTGTTAACATAAACAGATGATTAATACATACTTTGTATATTGTATGTATTATACAACTGTATTCTTACAATAAAATAATCTAGAAAGAAGAAGATGCTATTAAGAGAATCATAAGGAAGGGAGAATGTATTTACTATTCATTAAATAGAAGTGGATTATTATAAAGGTCTTTATTTTCATCATCTTCACACTGAGTAGGTTGGATAGGAGTAGAAAAAGAAGTTGGTCTTGTTGCATGGGTGACAGTGTTAATAAAATATTTGCACATTGGTGGACTCTTGGAGTTCAAATACATGTTGTTCAAGGGTTGACTTTACACATCTTGTGCCACAGTTTGTTTATCTATCTGCTGGTGTCTATTTAGGTTGCTCCCACCTTTTGGCTATTGGGTATGGTGCTGCCATGAACTTTTGTGTGCAAGTATTTTTTGAAGCTCTGTAACTAGTCCTTTTGGACATATACCCATAAATAGAACTGCTGGGTCATATGGTAAATCTATATTTAACTTTTTGGAAAACTGTCAAATTGTTTTCCACAGTAACTACTTTATTTTACATTTCTACCAACAATGCACAAGTGTTTAAAGTTCCCCAACCTAACCAACAATTATTTTCTGTGGTTTTGCTGTTATGGCTATCCAAAGGGTATAAAGTGCTAGTTTATTGTAGTTTTGATTTGCATTTCCCTAATGACTAATGATATTGAGTATAATTTTATTTGTTTGTTTGCCCTTTGCATACATTTTTAGAGAAATGTCTATTTAAGTCCTTTGTCTATTTTTAATTGAGTTGTTTGTATTTGTGTATAGTTGTAAGAGTTCTTTATATATCTAGATACTAATCTCTCGTCAGATATATAATATGAAAATATTTTCCCCATTTTGTAGATTTTATTTTCTCTTTATTTATAATATTCTTTGATCCACAAAGTTTTTAATTTCAATGAAGTCCAGTTTTTTGGTGTTTTTTTTGCTTGTACTTTTGATGTCATATCAGAAAATCTTATGTACCAAATCAAAGGTTATAAAAGTTTACCCATATGTTTTCTTTTAAACGTTTTATAATTTGATTCTATATTTAAGTTACCAGTCTTTTTTGAGTTAATTTTGTATATTGTGTGTGTATATATCTATATTTTTAGCATATGGATATCTAGTTGTCTGTCCCATCACCATTTTCTGAAGAAACTATCATTCTCCCATTGAATTGTCAGGGCAGATTTGCTAAAATCTATTGCCCATTGATGTATGGGTATATTTCCAAACTTTTAATTCTATTCCATTGATCTATACAGTATATCCAACTTTATTATAGTACCACACTGTTTGGACTACTATAGCTTTGTAATAAAAATGTTAATATTAGAAAGAACATGTCCTCTAGCTTTGTTCTTCTTGTTCAATATTGCTTTGGCTATTTGGGTCTCCTCACAATTCCATGTGAATTTGAGGACTGACTTCCATTTCTGCAAAAAGAAAAAGCTTCTTGAGATTTTGATTGGAATTTCAGCAAATGTGTAGGTCACTTTAAGTACCATTGACATCTTAATAATAAGTCTTCTAACCCATAAACAGATGCTGACTTTCCGTTCATTTAGGTCATTAATTCTCTTCAAAATTGTTTTGCAATTTTCAGTGTAAAAGTTTTACACTTCCTTGGTTAAGTTTATTTCTAGAAATATTGCTCTTTTGGATGTAATTGAAAAAGGAATTATTTTCTCAATGTTATTTTTAAGTTGTTTTACTGTTATAGTTTAAGCATACAACTGAATTTTATGTTTTGATTTTGTATCTTGTGTCTTTGCTGAATTTGTTTAGGTGCAATTGTGAAGGTTTTTGGTGGACTCTTTAGAAATTACTGCTGATTTTTAATTCAGTAGATTATTTTAACAAGTTTTGAGCAATAAGTAAATTTACCCTTTTTGAATTTAATATTTTGTGTTTGGCATTTTTGCTTGATATTATGTTTTTGAGATTCATTCTGTTCTTTTCCATTGTTTCATCTTGTTATCTTAATTGCTGTATATTTTACATTGCTTGAATATATCCCAATTTATTTATCTAACTTATTGTCGATGTCCTTAAATGCATAGATAGTTTCAAGATAGTGCCATATATCAAAATTTCGTTTAAGGTTGCACATTTTGTGCTTTGTGAAATTGTCAATTCCAAGGTCATGGGGATGTACTACATTTTATTTAAAAGCTTTATTAATATTATCATTTATATTTAGTTATGCAATCTCAGATTTATTTTATGGATCCTTGCAAGAAATAATTCTGTGGTAGGCTGAATAATGGCACCCAAATATAGTCATCGTCTCATCCATAGAACCTATGAATATTACCTTCTATGGCAAAAGGGACTTTTCTTATGTGATTAAGTTAAATATCTTCAGGCTAGGAGATTACATTTGAATTATATAATCTCTCCTAGAGATTGAATGATCGGGGTGGACTCTAAATGTAATCACAGTGTCCTGATAGGAACCACACAAAGAGAAATTTAATGACAGTACCAGATACAATGACAGAAGCAAGAAATTGGGCTAATGTGAGAAAGGAAACATGAGCCAAGGAGTTCAAGCAGTATCTAGAAACTAGAAAACGCAGGAAAAAAGATTCTATTCCTAGAGTTTCCTCAAAGAACCAGCCTATCAACACTTTTCTCAGTCAAACTGATTTAGACTTCTGGTTCCCACTTTAACAGAACATATCATGTTTGTATCTCCAATTCCAATTCTTCACCTAATCATCCTCAAAAATGTTAAGAGTATAGTGATCTGAAAAATGATCTTGAGTTTTTTTGGGAAATGACTGAATCCTTCCTCTTGAGGTCTTGGCCACCTTTTCTTTCAACAGGTATGAAGACTGCAAGCTAACCAAGGTCTGGTATTTAGACAACTTTCTGCTTCTTGTTTACCTCTTTGCCTTCTTTCCATCAGCACTCTCATTAGCTGTCCATCTATTTTGCCTAGTGATGTCATGTTCTGTTGACTACCATTTCAACTGTCAGCATGGCAGAGCTGGTCACATTGACTACGTGGAGGTTTCAGATGGGCTCAACAACACAGACTCTCATTGGCCAAGTTTGACATAAAAGCTTCTAACTCTGGATTTCTAATCTAACAGTAGCAGAGATTAAAGCTGATCCCATAATATTTAGCTCTTACTCAAAGACCAACAGGTTATTTGGTAGCAAGCTTGTTATACTGGATACCTTTTATCCTGATAGGTTCACAAGTTTATTTTTATAAAAATGGACACTTATTTATAAGGTGAGTTTAACATTTCTGACTGCAGAGCTTGAGCCAAAACCACTATCTGGATCTTAAGGGATAACTGAACCATGGGTGTTACAATCCACATCACATCTGACCAAAAACTCAATTCATAGTGAAGGACGTGTGGGAATGGGCCCATTACCATGAAATGTTTTTTGTATCATATATTCCACTATTCAGAAACTGTAATCTGGTAGAGAATTGGAATAATCTGAAGGTGCAGCTAAAGCGTGAGCAAGAATGGAGTGCCATTGTCTCTATGGCATTGTGTCCCCAGTGGGAAGAATGTGTAGGTGTTGGAACCAGCATGTGAAAGTGGGGGGGGGTCCCAGTTATCATCACTAACCATGTACCAATGGGAGACTCTGTGCTTTTCATCTTCACAACCTGGCTTCTGCAGGGTGAAAAGTCCTGGTCCCAAGAAGGTGTTAAACCATTATCAGGGAATATAAACAAAGTTTAATTGCGCTACAAGTTCTGGCTGCTTAAAGAAAGGTCACAAATCATGTAAGGTGTAATTAGCCCTGAAAGCAGAAAGAAGTAAGGCTGCTGCTGCATAGGAGGGCAGGGAGGAAACCAGTCAGTGCTCTTGGTGCTCCCTGGTATGGTTGTGATTGTATATCCACAAGTGCAAGAAATCTTGTCATAGAAAATCATGTTTTTCTGGATTAGAAATGCCTTAGAAATAAAAACTTTGTGTCATGTCATATGATAAATAACTGTCACGAGTAGAAGTAATAGGATACGTTGAGTGGAATTCAGAGTGGACAGTGGAAAAGGGAGAATGTGTGGGGGTTGTGAGAGTGTTTTACAGAATTGGTTCACACCATTATGGAGGCGAGCAAGCCCAAAATTTGCAGAGTGGACTGGCAGTCTGGAGACTGAGAGCCCATGCTTCAGTTCAAATCCCAAGGCTCTCTGCTGGCAGAATTCCTTCTCGCTTGGGGGAGGTCAGTTTGTGTTCTATTAAGGCCTTCAGCTGATTAGATGAGGCCCACTCATATTTTGGAAGTCAGTCTGCTTTACTCAAAATTTACCATGTTGCTCTCATTCAGAGTAAAACACCATCACAAAAACATCCACAATAATATTTAACTGTCAAAAGGTCTCATCCCCAATCAACCTCTTGATCTTCTAAATCTATTTTGTTATCTTCCTGGAGGACCCAGTCAAAACCAAAACAATAAAAAAATAATTATTGTTGGTGAGTGTCCTGTAAGCATAGGTAAAATAATCAGAACTATTCCTAGAGAAAGACAAAAAAAGGTGATAATAGCCATAAAAATTTGTTAGCATTACTAATACTGGTAAAGGAAAATAACTGGGCATTAGAGACAAAACGTGGAAAAGAGGTGAGACAGCCAAGTAAAAAGGGCTCCCCAGAGAACTTCCAACCGGCCTGTGCACTGGGGAAAGTTAGGGTAGAGCCATGGAAGTTCACACCTTTTGCAAAAGGGAGGAGCCCAGCCTCTTGAGTTCTTATGCGGTGGCGTGAGAGCTGGTTAACATGCTTCACTCTCACTTTCAGCAAAGATTTTCTCTTTCTTCATTTTTGTCCAATAAATTCCATTTTTTTCACCTTTCTATGCATCCATGAGCCTAATATTTCCTTGTTCTCTGACGAGAATCTGGTCTTTAACTGGACCAAGGAGAAAGTCCTGAAACATTTTGACACCCGATGTGGGACTTGAGAAAGGTTTAGTGAGATGCAAACCAAAAAAAACTTTTTCTCTTTTGCTTCTAAGCCTCTTTTTCCCTCGCGCTTCTTCTGAGGGTAAACTGTGCCCCCACTCCCATTGCTCCTGGGGAACATAAATTTGGCCTTTTTCTTCCTTTTCCCGGATGGACTGGTGAACTGTGGCTCCCCTCCAGACTGGAACACGTGGCACAAGGGCCCCACAACTGGCTGGCATTTCCTACTGCAAACTCTGGAGTCTCCCCCTTCCCAGGCCAGGCTATTCAGCTCCATCCCGCAGCAATAAAGCTTTTCTCCCTGATGGAAGAGAGAATGGGGTGGAGCCATGGAAGTTCACACCATTAGGAGAGGGGAGAAGCCTGACCTTGTGAGTTTCTGTGTCGTGGGCCAGAAGCCAGTTAACAGGCTTCCCTTCAGCAGAAAAACTCTGCTGAAAGTCTTCATCTTTTTCTATTTTTGTCCAATAAATTCAATTTTTCTCACCCTTCTATGTGTCCACAAGCCTAATATTTACTCGTCAAGTGACAAGAACCTGGTTTTTAGCTGAACTAAGGAGAAAGTCCTGCAATAGAGGAAACTTAACTGCTTTTATGAAAGCAAACAACAATAATGATGAAAGATACCTTCAGACTTAAACAATTCTGTTACAAATTCTGACTGCCATTACTAAGTCAATGGTCTTCTCCCTCTCTTGCATCCGACAAGATTTATGGCTTTATTTTCTAAGTTGTGTTTCTATTTTCAAGAAAACCATGTTATTATTTCTTGAATTTAATTTTTAGAGAGCAGTTTTACCCCGTTTATCTAAATTTAGCTTCTTCTTCTTCTTCTCAGTTCTGACAAGATTGGAAAGAAGAGCTGGGGATGGTGATGAGAACCACCATCAGGTAGGCATAGTTACATGAAAACGTTTCCAGGAGTGGGTGGAGATGGCTTTCTGTTTTCTTTTTGTTGTTGCTGTCATGGTGGTAAGAACACTTAACTTGAGATCTACCTTCTTAATAAACTTATTGGTACACAATGCAGTATTGTTAATTACAAGCATAAGATTGTACAGCAAATCTCTAGAATTGCTCATCTTACAGAGCTGAAACTTTAAAGCCAATGACGATCAGCCCTCCACCATTTCCCCTCACCCCAGCACTACCAACTGTCCTGTGACTCTGTTTCTCTGAGTTTGAATCATTTACATATCTGATATAAGAGGAATCATGAAGTATTTGTAGACTGGTTTGGAGATTGGTTTGTGTTACTTAACATGATGTCCTCCAGGTTTATCCATGTTGTTGCGTATGGCAGGATTTCTTTTATTTTCAAAGCTGAATAATGTTTTATTGTAGGTATATACAACATCTTCTGTATCCACTTAATCCATTGATAGGTATTCATGCTGTTTCCATATCTTGGCTGTTGTGAGCAATACTGCAATAAACAGGAGTGTACATATCTCTTTGAGATTTTCTTTTCAATTATTTTGGATATATACCCAAAAGCTGGATTACTGGATCTGACAGTAATTTTATTTAAATTGTTTTTTAGGAAACTGCATAATATTTTCCATAGCAGCCTTACAATTTTTCATTCCTAGCAACAGTTTATAAGGATTCCAATTTCTCCTCATCCTCACTAAAACTTGGTATCTTTTTAAAATGGTAACCATCTTAACACATGTAAAGTGGTAAATCATTGTGGTTTTGATTTACATTTTTCTGAGAATTAGTGATGTTGAGCATTTTTTCTCATATCTGTTGGTCATGTGTATGTATTCTTCAGAGAAATGTCTATTCAAATTTTTTGCCCATTTTTAAATCAATTTATGTTGTTACTGAGTTGCAGAAATTTCTGATGTATTTAGGATATTAACACAAATATTCAAATATTTGTATACAAATATTTTCTTCCATTCTGCAGGTTGCCTTTTCATTTGTTGATTGCTTTCTATGGTGTACAGAAGCCTTTTAGTTTGAAGTAGACCCACTTGTCTATTTTTGCCTTTGTTGCTTGTACTTTTGTGGCAACTCTGGAGGGGGAATGTGGTATGGATCGTGATGCTGAGATCAGTTACACTGAAAGGCAGAGAATCAAATGAACCTAAGGATATCAAATTGCAAATAAAAAATTATAACTAGCATTTTGAGAAACATATGATTTTAAAAACCAAAATGAAGAGGGAATTCCAAACAAACCCAACCTACTGAGGGCTGATATTAAGTGCTAAAAAGGGTATTACAATGTAGGAAGTTGAGGAATTGTAAAAATCTCAGAAAAGTATTACTAGACTGGGCAGGAAGAAATTGATGCTAGAGCAATGGTTATATACTAAAACCGTAAAATAGCAAAGAGATTAAAGATCAAGTAAAGAACAACAAAGGTAGGCAGGAAAACTCTGATTTTATTTGAGGAGAGAATGTGTGCTCTGATTGGTTTATTCATTAATTCTTTCATTTGTCCAATGCACATTGCTGTGCTACTTGGAGGCGTACGATAGTTAACTGCATTTAAACAAGATAAATAAATAAGTGAATTCTAAAATAAACGAAAATGCAATAAATGCTATCATTGAATAAATATAGAGATTCTGCTGGCACGTAGCAAGAGGATGTCAAGTTGGGTTTAAGAAGAAAAACCCACAGGTATTGATATTTACAATGACATTTGAAATACAAAGCCTAGGAAAGGGAGGAGAGTGAAAACAAGTGCATGGAAGTTAGTATAATCATGGAGGCAAAGAAGGTAAGTCAGAGTCAACATCCTGAACACCCTCTGCAATAGAACTCAGGTGAAGCTGATTCTAAAAATTACCTGGAACATATTTAGATACACAGACTCTAGGATTTCTAACTTTTAATGTTCTGAGTTGGCATCTTGGGAATATACATTTTAAAACCCCCCCACCCACCATTTCGGATGCAGTTAGTCTCCCCCTCAGTGCATAGAGCCACACTCTGGAAGTTCTGTCCTGCATAGGGACAAGCATAAAGGGGTCAAGGCATGAAGAGCTGTGAATCTGTCAGTCTGGACCTTTGAGCAGTCAAAGCACAGGAAGTGAACAGAGCAGATGTCCTGACTGTCAGGCTCAGGCTGCTTTGTGTAAAGTGTCAGTTCTACAACTGGGTATCAATTAAAATAAGAGCAGATTTTGCAGAAAAGACAATCATTGTGTTCAAGGTGTGTTTTACATGAATTTAACTGGAGGCTATTTCAAATTAGCACAGGCATAAAAACAGAATGAATGATTATGGATAAAGACACGGTACACTTTTTGAGTATCCAGCTAAAATGAATGCAGCTGCAGTTGTGGAGATGCTGACAGTAGGGACATGTACATCACTAACTTGGCTGTTTGGACTAAGTAATAGGGAATGGAGGAATTGACTTGATTAAAGTTGTATTGCCATTGGAATGTTGGTGTGAGATTAGTTTTGGTCATTTCACTTGTGGTGGAATTAATTAACCAGCTGATGTGACTCCGAAGATAGATTGCATCTCAACGTCTTATAGTTTACACACTAAAGAATCTTCCTCAGCCCAAGTTCAAGGTGAAATGCCTTCTTAGTCTGAAGCTGCAAGCATGACTTGTTTAACTTAGAAGATACGGAATTGATGATATCTTTTTATTACTATGATGCTGTGTAGACTGCTGGGACTTTTTAAATTATTTGTTCTCTTCACAAAATCACCTTTGTTTTGGGGGAATCATAACTTACTGCAGTACAAAAGTAATTGCGGTTTTTGCCATTACTTTTAATGACAAAAACCGCGATTACTTTTACACCAACCTAATAACGTAAGCAGAATAACTATCGCGAAGCCATGCTTGCATTTGTATTGTCAAATTCTGTTGCTTCAGTAGATTTTTTTCAAGTAATTTTTTCTTAAAAAGTAAAGCTATTTGACAGTTTTCTTTAAATCAAACAGCTTGTCTGTATAGGCAATGAAAACGGGAGAAATAAACTACTATCCACTGAATATAATAAATCATAATTATAAATCAAGGCCAGCTTTATGCAAGTTGAACAATTTGTCCCTGTTTCTTCATGAAGCCCCTGATTTCCTCCTGAACGAGAGGCCCACTCTTTTAGTGGAAGGTCTCTTCTATCTCTAATCAAAACTGGTTTAACTGTGCCCCAAACTATCAAAGGATATTATATTTAATAAAGAAATAATGAAGTAAAGTATTAAAAATGACAAGATAATTATTTGTATTTTAACTAAAATAAAGTGTGAGTATATAGGTACATTTTAAACCCTATAGAATAAGATTGGAGTGGTCAGATTTTGCCTGAGTAATTGGCCTAACATACCCTTCCTTCCCTAATTTGCAGTATTTTAACCTGAATCACTTAATTTCTCATATTAGAAACAAATGGTATTCAATAAATGATTCTTGCTGGAGCAGAATAAGCAGATGACTGGCTTAGGGTTAGTCCAGGATCGGTTTCTCCAGTCACCCAGGCACGCTTTGTCCTCAGTGCTTCTTGCACTTGCTGTCCCTTCAAAGTTTCGATATCCTTGTACCTTTCTCCTTTGAGGGTTCATGCAAATTTTTTCTTTTCAGTCAAAATTTTCAGGATCATTTTCTAACAAAGCTTAACCCAGTGACTGTCTCCTTGAAATTCTTAATCTCACCATTCTATGTTTTACTTAATACCGATCACTAATATAGTGTGTATTTTATACATTGCTTGTGGTCTGTTTCTCTCATCACAATGTGAGTAAGCCTACTGAGAAGAAGATTCATTGTTTTGCTTATTTCTGTAACCCTAGAGCCTACAGGAGGCCTTGAGATATAGCTGACACTATTTCGAAATGATTATATAGTCACAGAAAGTTACACAGAAGTACATAGAATTTTCGGGTATGGAACTTCCTTTGTGGGTTCATCTTCCATAAATATAATACATTACAAACACAAGAAAACTGAGACTCAGTATAATGTGTGTATATAGTTCAAAGTCAACTGATCACAAGTGTTGACTTGTATAACCACCACCAAATTCAAGATACAGAACTATTGCTATTTCAGTGCCATCATATCTCCTTCCTGCTTCCTGTTTATAGTCACTCTTACTTACCCTCACCATTCCTAACACTCAGCAACCACTAATATGTTTTCTGTCATCATTTTGTCATTACAAGAATGTTATATTTATGGAAACACGTAGTATGTGACCTTTTGAGTTTTTTTTGGCTTTGATTTTGGTTTTTTTTTGACACTGAGTCTTGCTCTGTCACCCAGGCTGGAGTGCAATGGCGTGATCTCTGCTCACTGCAACCTCTGCCTCCTGGGTTCAAGCAATTCTCCTGCCTCAGCCTCCTGAGTAGTTGGGATTACCAATGCATACCACCATGCCTGGCTAATTTTTTAGTAGAGATGGGGTTTCACCCTGTTAGCCAGCCTGGTCTCAAACTCCTGACCTTGTGATCTGCCCACCTCAGCCTCCCAAAGTGCTGGCATGAACCACCATGCCCACCTTTTTTTTTTTTTTTTAACATCTATAATGCCCTTGAGATCCATCTAAGTTACTACATGAATCAATTGTCCTTTTATGCTCCATGATATGTATACAGCATAGTTTGTTTAAATATTCACGAAACAACCAAGATAGGTTAGATGAGCAACCAAGATAGGTTGGTTATGTCTAGATATTTGCTCCTACAAATAAAGCAAGTCTGACTGTTCATGCAGAGGTTGTGGGGACCTATGTTTTTATTTTTTTTTTTTAATTTGGGATAAATGTCTAGAACTATAATCATTGGGCAATGGTAAGTATATGTTCAGTGGTTTTAAGAAGCCTGCCCAACAATTTTCCAGAGTGGCTGTATCATTTTGCATTCCCACAAATAATATATTAGAAATCAAGTTCCTTTACATCTTCCACAACATTTGATATTGTACCTATGTTTTATTTTAGTTGTCAGAGTAAGCATGTAGCAATATCTCATTATGGTTTTCATTTGAATTTCATTAATGGCTATGGATGATAAAGGATTTTTCATGTGCTTATTTGTCATTTATGTAACATTATTGGTAAAATGTCTCTTCATGACTTTTATAATTAGATTATTTTGCTCTTGAGTTTTGAGAGTTCTTTATATATCCTAGATTTGAGTATTTCACTAGTTATAGTTTGCAATATTCTTCTCTGTTTTCAGCTTGTTTTTAAAATTCTTTTAATAAGTTCTTTAATGGAAAAGAATATTTTTGATGAAGTTTACATGTAGATATTTTTATTTTATGAATTGTGATTTTAGTGTTATGCCTAATAATTCTTCACCAAGCTCTGTGTTCTAAGCTTTTTCTCCTATGTATTTTGTTCTAAAAATTTTATGTTAAGTTCATAATCTACTTTGGACTATTGTATAAGTTGAGATTTAAGTAAAGACTCACTTGCCCTCTTATGGAAATACACTTGCTTCAGTACCCTTTGTTGCAAAGATTATCAAAGATTATCTTTTCTTCTATGATTTGCTTTTGCAATTTTGTCAAAACTCACTTCACTTTACTTATATGGATTTATATCTGAGTTCTCTACTTTGTTTCTTTGATCTACCTTTGTATTCCTCCATGATTACCAGACAGTCTTGATTACTGTGGCTATTTAATACATGTGAAATTGGGTAGACTGATTTATTTCTACATTTTTCTCATCTACTTTTTTCCCTTTTCATGTAAATTTTAAAATAATCTTGGCTGTACTTAACACATCTTGCTAGAGTTTTGCTAAAAATTGTTTTATGCCTGTAAATCAGTTTGGGAAAAATTAACATTTTTACTTACTGAGTGTTCCAATCTGTAAACACAGTAATTATTCAATATTTATGTTTTCTTTGCTCTCTTTTCTGAGCATTATATAGTTAAACAGTTGTATACATTTATGTGATTGTATAATTCCTGTTTTTTTTTTGGATTCACATACAAGTATTTACTTTTATGGATGATTGTAAATGCTGTTTGAAAATATATAGAAATACAATTTGCTTTTGGATATTGATCTTTATCCAGTGGTCTTGTTTAACTCACTTTCAAAAAATTTTTTTGAGGTGGAGTCTTGCTCTATCGCCCAGGCTGGAGTGCAATGGCATCATCTTGGCTCACTGCAACCTCCACCTCCTGTGTTCAAGCAATTTTCCTTCCTCAGTCTACTGAGTAGCTGGGATTACAGGCACATGCTACCACGCCTGGCTAATTTTTGTATTTTTAATAGAGACACAGTTTCACTAGGTTGGTCAGGCTGATCTTGAACTCCTGACTTCATAACCTGCCCGCCTTAGCCTCCCAGTAGCTCACTTATTAATTTTAGGATTTACTTTTGTAAATTCTTGGAGATTTCCTGCACAGCTACATTGTCTTCAAATAGAGACAGTTTTATTTTTCCTTAGAAGAATTTATTTAATAGTTATAGAGCTATTTGAAACATCTATTTCATATTGGCTGTCTTGATATAATTTTTTTATAAGGAATTCATGTATTTCATGTAACTATATATGAGTTGTTTATATTTTTACCTTATTATTATTTTGCTGTCTGCAGAATGTCATTAGCCCTAGTTTCATTCTTGAAATTGTTAATTTCTGTCTTCTCTCATTTTTTTGGTCAGTTTTGCTAGATGTTTGGTAATTTTATTGTTTTTTTTTAAGCCAGTTTTTTTTTTGTTATTTTCTGTATTGTTTTTAGTTTTCAGTTTTATTTATTTCTGCCGTTGTATTTATTGTTCCATTCTTTCTGCTTGCTTTGAGTTTATTTACCTCTTCTTTTATTTGTTTCTTCAACTGTAAGTTTAGATTATCAATTTGAGATTTTGTTTTTTTAATGTAAGCATTTAGTCCTATAAGTTTTCTTCTCAGCACTGTTTTAATTGTGTCTCCAACATTTGGATAGGTTTTATTTTTATTTCAATTCACTTAAATGCATTAAAAAATTTTTTCTGAGACTTTTAGACTAATGGATTATTTAGGGGTGGGTGGTTTAATTTCTAAGTATTTGGATATTTTCTTATTTTCTATTTTTCATTACTCACCTGATTCCATTGTAGATGGAGAATATTCTCTGAATGATTTCAAATCTTTTAGATGTGTTGACATTTGTTTTATTCATGGTGTATCTTGGCATTTGTTGCATAAGCACTTAAAGAGAATGTATATTCTGATATTTCTGGATGGAATTTTCTAAAATGTTGATTATATACTGTTGGGTGATTATATTTGTTGAATTATTCTCTATCTTTACTGATTTTTTTATTTCCCAGAGAGTGTTTCTCTAATAATTTTTGAGAGACGGGTGATGGAATCTTAGGTTATCATTGTGGATTTGTTTATTTTTTATTTCTGTCCTATAAGTTATTGCTTCACATACTTTTGCAGTACTTTGATTTGTACACATTTAAGATTGCTGTTTTTTAAATTGATCTTATTAGCTTTTATGTCCCTTTTTGTCTTGTAATTTTCTTTGCTTTGAAGTCTACTTTATTTGGCATTAATGTAACCATTACTATTTTATTTGAGTTAATATTTTTACAATCCATCTTTTCTCATATTTTTTACTTCTAAGCTGGTTGTATAATTATATTTGAAGTGAGTTTTCTGTACAGATAGTATTTAGTTCAGTCATGTTATTAATCACTGTGACATTCTCATCTTTTACCTGAGTATTTCTACCATTTATGTTTAATATAATCATTGATACTTTTCGGAGTTAAATCTGCCAATTTTTTGTTGGTTTTCTGTTTGTTCTTATTGATCATTTTAAGAGTTAAATCTGCCAGTTTTTTGTTTGTTTTCTGTTTGTTCTCATTGTTTTCTTATTCTTGTTTTCCTATGGGTTACTTGGACAGTTTTGTTTTTTAGTATATTTCTTTGTATAGCTACTTAGCAGTTGCTCTGTAACATATATACCTACTACATTTATACACAAACACACACACATAAAATAATATCACAGTCTATTGGTATCAGTATTTTACCTGTTGGAGTAAAATATAGACAGCTTACTTTCCTTTATGTGTCTTTAACACTTTCATTATGATATAATTGTCTTCAATATTTCTTCTACTTACATTTAGAATTCTATTAGACAGTATTTTATATTTTTTTGCTTTAACCAGTGAGTAGAATTTAGAAATTTGATGAGGAAATACAGTCATTTTAATTTATTCATATGCTTATTTATAGTATTCTTTTTTATTTGCCAATTTTTCTTTTTTTATCATTTCCTTTCTGCTTAAATAGATAACCTTCTTTAGCTATTGTCTTAGAGTATATCAACTTGGTAACAAATTCTCCTAGTTTTCCTTCCTTTGATCATAGCTTGGATTTCCCCCTTATTACTAAAGTATGTTTTCTGGCTACTTGTTACATATTTTTTTCTATAAATTTCAGAAGCTTCATAATTATGTGTCTTGCATTTGATTATTCTGTTAGGATTTCACTCAGCTTCTTCACCTGTAAGTTATGTGCTTTATCAAATTGAAGAAGTTTAGCATATGTTGAGCCCCATCCTCTTTCTGTTTTCTTTCTGGGATTTCAAATTGGTTTCTCACAGTCCCACATGTGTCTCAGACTCTGTTAATTTTTTTCCAGTGTATTTTCTCACTCTTGGTCAGATTGAGCAATTTCCATTATTCTATCTTCCAGTTCAGTGATTCTTTCCTCTGTCCCATTCATTCTGCTGTTTAATCCATCTATTGGATTTTAGAATTTCTGTTATTGTATGTCTTCTGTACTAAGGCTTCTATTTGATTCTTCTTTATAGCTTCTATTTCTTTACTGATGTTTTATATTTATCTTATGACACAGACACAGACTGTTTTTTACAAATTTGTTTCAAAACATGAAACTGTCTCATAATTTCAAAATGAAAGAAGTCCAGGGTTTCCCCTTATCCTCCATTTATACCCAAAGGGGAATAAAGATGACCCTATTTACTGCTGAGTAGGGACAACAGTTCAGACTCTCTTCTAGGACTCTTTAGAAACCTCCCTGACTGAAGAGAAAAGGGCATTTTTTCAATTCTCCCACCATTGCCTCCATTGACACTGTATGGGTTGGGATCATTACTAGTAGAGGTAATGAGAGTTACAACTTTTCACTCAGTCTCCTCTGATACCACTGAAGGTAGGAAGGGGACAGCTGCTTCAAGAATGCTGGATGGGGATAGGGTTCAGGCTCCCCACATAGTTTAAGTGACAATGTGTGCCATTTTGTATTTTCATGTTTCTGACTTTTCTACTACCCAGTGTGGCTTATATTTGTCATAATGAAAACTCGGGGAACTGATTACTGAACTCAGGGAACTGAAATCCTAGTGTCTCTGACATTTTTTTCCAGCACCTTTTCAAATTATCTTATGTTTATTTTGTATATAAATTTATATAATGCTCAGGGTTTGTAGCTGTGCTTAGTAGAAATAGTAAGAAGTGTATCTATTCTATCTTTTCCAGTAATGGAAAATTTCACAAAACAAATGTTAAGTACCTCACCAAACAACACCCAATGAAAATAGTTTTAAAAATTAAATAGCATATAAAAATTGCATCTCTGAATTTTATCTAAGGTAAACTGATTCAGCTAATAAAACATTCTTATGTTAAATAGAGGTAATTATTTGCATTTAACGATATTTTAAAATCTTTGGTTTTTAATTTCTTTTTCATTGCTTTCTTTGCTTTTCATCTATAAGTCTCTGACTCAGTAACAGTGTTGTGCTAACAGTTTTCGAGTTGTTACAAAGTGGAGGTTGTTAAACCAAAATTGCTCTGACTCTCATGAAGCATAGTCTGCAACATTTTAAGGATTATCAGAAAAAAGCCCAATGTAACCCTCTTCTAATACCATGCTTTATCCTTTGTGTATAAGATAGGGAAATAAGAAAGCCTATTATAAATTTTGTAGTGACTTAACGAGTTATTAATAATAGAAGAAGTCTTTTCAAAACACACTTTTAAATTTCATTTATTTGGTGTCACAGGGGTAATTTATTTGCTTGGAAAATGAGAAATTAAAGATGAGTAATGTGAGCGTGCATTGTGTGTTAGTTCTACTAACAGTAATATGTGCACACGCACACACACACACACAGTAGAATGAAGTTAAAGAGAAAATGAGAAAGGATAGCTTACATAGTACCAGAAATAATTTATCTAGAAATTAAAAATTTTGTACTTCAGTTACTTTAAATTAATCATTTCTAGTGCCAGTACCTTAACATTACAACCTGCTAGAAGGTCACAATTTAAACAGTGTGCAGTTTTTATTAGTGTAAATAAAGTTGCAATGAGTCTCATTTTTCCACATGAGCATGTGTAAAAGTGTTTCTTGGGAGTAATCTAGAACTAAGATTATTGACAAGTGTGGAATCAGTGTCTTTAATAATATTAGCTATACTAAAATTAGGTACTAAAATAATTACAGCAATATAGTCTCAAAATAAGTATATACAATTTCTCTTTATTTGATATCCAGACCAATGCTTTGCATCAGAACCTTCAACTTTGCTGATAAACATGAAGAGCATGAAGTATGTTACTTTTTAAAGATATTTGCCTTTCTTTAATTGCTCATGAGATTGAAGATATACATATATATATGTATATATGCCATTTTATCTTCATGTACAAATTTCTCACAAGATTGAATGTGTGTGTGTGTGTGTGTGTGTGTGTGTGTGTGTGTGTGTATATGCCATTTTATTTTCTTTTAGTTTCTCTTTTTATATGATTTTTCCCCTTTTCTATTGGATTGACATTTTCTTGAGAATTTGTCTCTTTTCTCTATTTGCCATATAGTAATACTTTAATGATCCTTTGAAGTAATGTATGTTGCATATTCTTGCTGTGTATAATTTATTTTTTCACTTTGTATATGGAGTCATTTCTGTGAGATTTTTAATGTAGCCATAGTTACTCCTGCTTTTATTTATGGTTTTTGTTTTCTAAGCTATCTCTTTATCTTCTTTTTTGTCTGAATTCATAAAGATATATTTTCTATACTTTTTTCTAAAAAGTTCATATCTTTGTTTCTCCACTTAGTTTTTAAATCCACTTTAAATTTATTTTCATGTGTGATATTACCCTGAGGTGGTAGAAATGATATTCATTCTCTATCATTGCATAACAAATTATCATCAATTTAGCACATTAAAAATTCATCCATTTATTATTGCACAGTTCTCTAAATCAAAAATCTGTGTAGCTGTTGCTGACTCTTTATCTAAGATCTTACAAAGTTTACAACCAGGTGTTACTAAAGTGGGCTCACTTCTGGAAGCACTGGGGAGGAATGTACTTCCAGCTCATTCAAATAGCTGGCAGTATTTAGTGAAATTCTGTTGTAGAACCAAGGTCCTCATTTTTTTCTTGGGTGTCAACTGGGGATCACCCTTGACTTTTAGAGATCATGCAGATCCTTTCCATGTGAACTTCAATTTTAAGCCAGCAATGAAATCTCTCTAGGTCTCTGACTCTCTCTCTCTCTCTCTCTCTCTCTCTCTGTCAGCATATCCTTCATGCATATTGATCTCTGATTTCTTTTATTATCATCTAGAGAAAACTCTGCTTTTAAGGTCAATTGACTAGTCACCCTAATTATTTCTGGAAAAAATCTATTTGTCACATAATGTAACCTAATCATGGATATAATACCAGGGACTGAAGTTCAAGGGGGCCATCTTGGGATTCTGTTAATTGCATAAGTGGGATAAGTTTGGGACCCAATTATTTTAAATTTACTCTTCGTTTCCTGTTTGAATCTTCTCCACAGGGAGCTGAGAGGGAAATTGAAATAGTCGCAGGCTACATGCTCCTACAAGCATTTAAAAATATATTGAAATAATATTTTTAAAACTAATGTTTTGGTTTTGTGATATAGTCAGAAATACAATACATGAGATGTTTTTACCTTAATTTTAAAAACTTTCATCTTTACATGTGTATTATTAGTGTATTTAACTTAATAATTAACAAATAAAGATATATACCATATTCTTGACTTCTGTTGGAGAGAGAGATGACTTTGAATGAATACACATGTCATACTGAATTTAAAGTAGTAACTCAATTATGAGCACATTGATAGGATAGGAAAAAGAAACAGATAGAACAGAGGTACATGTGCATTTAGCATCCTCAGAAATTAAGCTTCTGCAGAAAACTTTAGGCTTTTCTTGTTTTTAGTTCTAACAAATGCATACAAGTGAATTTTTATAATGAACTTGTATACCTTTGGAGCTCCCTAAATTACTGTTTTGATTTCCTATAAAGTGAACATTGCATGCAAGAGTGACCTTGGGAGATTTTCTCTGAGCACATATCCACAAATCCTTGATCTAATACAAATAATTGAAATGAGTGAGCCGTGATTTACTTTCCATTGACTTATATGGCATTTCAATGGAATGGATATAATGCATGTAAACATATATACACGTGTGTGTGTGTGTGTGTGTGTGTGTGTCCATGCGTGCCTGTGTGTGTGTGTGTGTATACATTTCTTTTCCTGCTTCTTTCTTTATTCTCAAGGACTTTTCCTTCTATAGACTTGGGCACTAGAGATCAACTAGCTAACATAATCATTCAAATGTAAAGTCAGTGAAATCTGCCAAGGTGAAATGATTTACCTAAAATTTCACTGAGCTGATTCTCAGATCTAGGCCATGTAGCTTACCTCATCTTCTGTGACATTATTCTAGCTCACTAAGTCATTCAATTTGTAACTGTACTCATATAACACAAATTAGACAGTTATAAATCATTTGTTAAATTCCAGAGTACTGAATTAATGAATATCTGGGGCAAAAAATGTCATGCTGAGAAATTCCTCACTTAGTTTTAACCTAATTTCCCTCTAACATAAATGGAAAATAAATTTGTCTGTATCTCAGTTGATTCTTAGTTCTTTCCTCCTTTTTCTTTAGGCACATAATCCAAGTTTGGATAAGCTTAAGTGGAACATGGTGATGATACAACTGTATTTTTTATTCTTGATTTTCCTCTTCCAGAATTAATGATTTTCTCTCTCTGTCATTTAAAACAATGGGATGTTGCCCTACATATTTTATTCATATAACTATTGCAAACAAATGTAATTTAGCTTTTGTTAGAAAAAAGTCATGTTGCCTTTGTTTGTTTTGTTTCCCTGGAAGATGACCTTTTCATCTTTGGAGGCAGTGTATCAACTTTCACTCTTTAACTACATTTATCCTGCAAAGTCCCCACTCCAAGACTTTTCTCACCCTTACAGGCTCATTTCTTACATAAAGTCATATTTCAGGGTTTTTATTAATTTTGCTCCTGCTTGTCAGCAAACAAACAAACAAACAAAAAAGTAAGCATGTTGGTTTAACAGTATTGAGAGCCCGCTAAACTACCATGCTGGTGCATGTTAACATGCAATTAGCCCTGCTTGAAGCCTGGGCTAAACTACTACTCAATTAATATGGGACAGACAAGAAGGGGTTGATGGTGAAGGAAAAGATTTACAGCAGATATAGCCCGATCCTCCAGAGTTATCGATTTATCCTGCTGAACCAGTTTAATGGAGAAATTTATCACTCACCACAATTAATGTGAGAGTGGTATAAAAAATAAATTAGGAGCTGGAAGCCAGGAGGTCATATGAACGTTATAATATAGTTTTAAGAGGTAAGAACTTGAACCAAGTAATTAGCAATACGAATGAAAAGGCTGTTTTTAAAGGGAAAAAAACAAGCAAGTCTTAATGATTAAATAGGTAAGAGGACTAAAGTAGACAGAAGAGCAAAAGACAAGTATGTTGCTCTATTCTTATGGACCAGAGAGAAATGTGATGACATTACAAACAGGAAATTCTGAAAAAAAATTTGGTTTGGGAGAGAAGAAAATTTGTTTCAATACATATTCATTAAGGGATATGGTGGCAAGAAAGGAAATCTTATTAACCCCTAATCACTTAGGGACAAAAACAGAAATATGACTTTTTAAAATAAGAATGGCAGGTGGTTTCTAAGTTCCAAGGGACTTACAAACAAAATTGAGTCTTAAAATATATATTTTTAAATATACAGCTTTTAATTCCTTTTATTAAAATATGTTTCCCTCAACTTGCTGAGAATTCAGAAAATTTTCAATTTCCTTCTTAATGTCTTCATTGACCCACTGGTCATTCAGGACCATATTGTTTAATTTCCATGTGTTTGTACAGTTACCAAAATGCTTCTTGTTACTGATTTCTAGTTTTATTCCATTGTGGTCAAAGAAGATGCTGGATATTATTTTAAATTTTTTGAATGTTTTAAGACTTGTTATTTGACCTAACATATGATCTATCCTTGAGAATAATCCATCTGCTGAGGAGAAGAAATTGTATTCTGTAGCCATCAGATGAAATGTTCTGCAAATATCTATACGAATATTGGCTCTATAGTGCAAATTAGCTATAAAGTTTCTTTGTTGATTTTCTGTCTGGAAGATCGGTTCATTGCTGAAAGTGGGGTGTGGAAGTCTTCAGCTATTATTGTACTGGGATCTATGTCTTGCTTTAGCTCTAACAATATTTGCTTTAATATATGTTTCATCTTTGGAGGCAATGCATCAGCCTTGGCTCCTTAATTACATTTGTCCTCCAAACTCTTCACCCCAAGACTTTTCTCACCTTTAGAGGCTCATATCTTACATAAAGTAATATTTCAGAGTTCTCATTACTTTTGCACTGGATATTTTGCCCAGGTATTATCTAATAACATTATTAGATATTATTATTAGAGAATATCTGGGTACTCTAGGGTTGGTTAAATGAATATTTACATTGTTATATTTTCTTGCTGAATTGACCACTTTATCCTTGGGTAGTGGCCTTGTCTCTTCTTACAATTTTGTCTTAAAATCTATTTTCTCTGGTACAAGTATAACTGTTACTGCTCTTTGTTTTGGTTTCCATTGGCATGTAATATCCTTTTCCATCCATTTATTTTCAGTCTATGTGTATCTTTACAGGTGAAGTGTGTTTCTTGTAGGCAATAGATCACTGAGTCTTATTATTTTATCCATTCACTACTTGGTGTTTTTTGAGTTGAGTTTAGTCCATTTACATTCAACATTATTACTGATGAGTAAGGATGTAGTCCTGGTATTTTGTTATCTGCTTTCTGATTGTTTTATGGTCTTTTTCTTTTCCTTTCCTTCCTTCCTGTCTTCTTTTAGTGAAGGTGATATTCTCTGGTATTTAATTTCTTGCTTCTTATTTTTTGTGTATTGACTGCATGTTTTTTGATTTGAGGTTATCATGAGGCTTGTAAATACTATCTTATAACCCATTACTTTAAGCTGATAACTTAGCATTGTTTGACTAAAGAAGCAAACAATCAAAAAGAAAACTAATAAAAGCTTGAAACCATAACATTGTACCCCTACTTTTAAAATTTTTTATCTATATCTTGAAAAGTTGTTATAGTTACTTTTGATTGATTCCTTATCTAGTTTTTCCACTTAAGATAAGACTAGTTAAGTCCTTGCCCATGCCTGTGTCCTAGATGGTATTGCCTAGGTTTTCTTCTATAGTTATTTGGTATTAGACCTCATGTTTAAATTTTTCATCCATCTACAGTTAAATTTTGTATAAGGTATAAGGAAGTGATCCAGTTTCAGTTTTCTGCATATGGCTAGTTTTCCCAGCATCATTTATTAAATAGAGAATCCTTTCCCCATTGCTTGTTTTGGTCAGGTTTGTCAAAGATCAGATGGTTGTAGTTGTGCAGCATTCCTTCTGAGGCCTCTATTCTGTTCCATTGGTCTATATTTCTGTTTTGGTACCAGTACCATGCTGTTTTGATTATACTAGCCTTGCAATATAGTTTGAAGTCAGGTAGCATGATGCTTCTAGGTTTTTTTTTTTTTTTTGCTTAGGATTGTCTTGACTAGGCAGACTGTTTTTATGGTTCCATATGAAGTTTAAGGTGACTTTTTCCAAGTCTGTGAAGAAAGTAATTTGTAGCTTGATGGGGATAGCATTGAATCTATTGCCAAAAGCAATGGCAACAAAAGCCAAAATAGACAAATGGGATCTAATTAAACTTAAGAGCTTCTGCACAGCAAAAGAAACTATCAGTAGAGTGAATTGCCAACCAACAGAATGGGAAAAAAATGTTTGCAGTCTACCCATCAAACAAAGGGCTAATATCCAGAATCTACAAAGCACTTAATCAAATTTAAAAGAAAAAAAACAACCCCATCAAATGTGGGCAAAGGATATGAACAGACACTTTTCAAAAGAAGACATTTATGCAGCCAACAAACATATGAAAAAAAACTCATTGTAACTGGTCATTAGAGAAATACAAATCAAAACCACATTGAGATACCATCTCACGCCAGTTAGAATGGCAATCATTAAAAAATCTGGAGACAACAGATGCTGGAGAGGATGTGG
>PVKV010004645.1:100000-125331 GCA_004027835.1 Alouatta palliata
TGGTTTATAAACATCCCAAATTGGTTCTGCAATTTATTTTAGCCCCCATCTTGTGATATTAACCTCTTTCTGTCAATCACAAAATGTTTTTATTTAGATTTAATTATTAGCTTCATGGGGAAAATTAACATATGGTTGATTACATATTTAAATTATCTGAATAATAATGCACACTATAAAAATAATAACAAAGCCATCCTTTTAAATATAAAATATATTTATGTTGTAATTTTCTTTAGTTCCTTGAAAAAACACATTTCAGATTTTCTAATTTTCTTAAAGCTTTCTCTTTGTGAGGTTTGTGTAAAACCTCAAATACATGTCTTTCTCAGATAGCAGATAAACTTTTTATACTCTAAATATTTAGTGCAAACCATGGACATGATACCAAGTAAAGTTAATTTTTTTTGGAAGTCAACAAATTTTTGAGTTTTTTTTTTTTTTTTTTTTTTATACTGTAAGTTCTGGGAAACATGTGAGGAACGTGCAGGATTTTTACAAAGGTATGTATGTGTCATAGTGGTTTGCTGCATCCATCACTCCATCATCTACATTAGATATTTCTTCTAATGCTATCCCTCCCCAATCCCCTCAGCCCCTGATATTCCTTCCCTAGCCCTCCACTCCCCAGACCTCAGTGTATGATGTTCCCCTCCCTGTGTCCATGTGTTCTCATTGTTCAACACCCACTTATGAGTGAGAACATGCAGTGTTTTGTTTTCCATTCTTGTGTATGTTTGGTGAGAATGATGGTTTCCATCTTTATCCATGTCTCTGGAAGGACATATACTCATCGTTTTTTATGGCTGCATAGTATTTATTCCATGATGTATATGTGCCACATTTTCTTTATCCAGTCTAGCACTGATGGGCATTTGGGTTGGTTCCAAGTCTTTGCTATTGTGAACAGTGCTGCAGTAAACATATGTGTGCATGTGTCTTTATAATAAAATGATTTATAATCCTTTGGATATATGTTCAGTAATAGGATTGCTGGGTCAAATTGTATTTCTATTTCTAGATCCTTGAGGAAGAGCCACACTGTCTTTCACAATGGTTGAATTAATTCATACTCCCACCAACAGTGTAAAACCATTCCTATTTCTCCACATCCTCTCCAGCGTCTGTTGTCTCCAGATTTTTTAATGATAGCCATTCTAACTGGCATGAGATGGTATCTCAATGTGGTTTTGATTGGCATTTCTCTAATGATCAGTAACAATGAGTTTTTTTCATATGTTTGTTGGCTACATAAATGTCTTCTTTTGAGAAGTGTTTGTTCATATTCTTTGCCCACTTTTTGATGGGGTAGTTTGGATCTTTTCTGTAAATTTATTTAAGTTATTTGTAGATTCTGGATATTAGCCCTTTGTCAAATGGGTAGACTGCAAAAATGTTTTCCCATTCTGTTGGTTGCCAGTTCATTCTAATGATATTTTCTTTTGCTGTGCAGAAGCTCCTTAGTTTAATTAGACCCATTTGTCTATTTTGGCTTTTGTTGCCATTACTTTTGGTGTTTTAGTCATGAAGTCCTTGCCCATGCCTATGTCCTGAATGATATTGCCTAGGTTTTATTCTAAAGTTTTTATGGTGTTAGGTCTCATGTTTTAATCTTTAATCCATCTTGAGTTAATTTTTATATAAGGTGTAAGAAAAGGATCCAGTTTCAGCTTTCTGCATATGGTTAGCCAGTTTTCCCAACACCATTTATTAAATAGGGAATCCTTTCCACATTGCTTGTTTTTATTAGCTTTTTCAAAGATCAGATGGTTGTAGATGTGTAGCATTGCCTCTGAGGCCTCTGTTCTTTTCCATTGGTCTATATCTCTGTTTTGGTCCCAGTACCATGCTGTTTTGCTTACTGTAGCCTATATTATAGTTTGAAGTCAGGCAGTGTGATGCCTCTAGCTTTGTTTTTTTTTTTTTTTCCTTTGGATTGTCTTGGTTACATTTATGATAAACCCACAGACAATATCATACTGAATGGACAAAAACTGGAAGCATTCCCTTTGAAATCTGGCACTAGACAAGGGTGCCCTCTCTCACCACTCCTATTCAACATAGTATTGGAAGTTTTGGCCAGAGCAATCAGGCAAGAAAAAGAAATAAAGGGTATTCAGTCAGGAAAAGAGGAAGTCAAATTGTCTCTGTTTGCAGACGACATGATTGTACATTTAGAAGATCCAATCGTGTTAGCCCAAAATCTCCTTAAACTGATAAGCATCTTCAGCAGTCTCAGGATACAAAATAAATGTGAAAAAATCACAAGCATTTCTATACACCAGTAACACACAAACAGAGCCAAAGCACGACTGAAATTCTATTCACAATTGCTACAAAGGGAATAAAACACCTAGGAATACAAATTACAAAGGATGTGAAGGACCTCTTCAAGGAGAACTACAAACCACTGCTCAAGGAAATAAGAGAGGACACAAACAGATGGAAAAACATTTCATGCTCATGGTTAGAAAGAATCAATATTGTGAAAATGGCCATACTGCCCAAAGCAATTTATAGACTCAATGCTATCCCCATCAAGCTACCATTGACTTTCTTCACAGAACGGGAAAAAAAACCACCTTAAGATTCTTATTGAGTTTTTGTTTTTGTTTTTTTAACTACAGAGAGCTGAACAATGAAGTAAGTGAGAACTCTATACCTAACAAGTTCCAAAGCTCCGTGTGACTTTAAATTATGTTTACTTATATCATGGAATGCTTGACTGTATGAAAAACAAAATACTTTTTTGTTTATTTAACTTTATTTTTATTTTAAATTATGGGATACATATGCTGGATGTGCAGATTTTTTAAATATGTAAACTTGTCCCATGGTGGTTTACTGCACCTGTTGACTCATCACCTACGTATTAAGCCCCACAATAGCTATTTATCCTCCTGCTCTCACTTCAGCTGACCTCCTCCACAACAGACCCCAGTGTAAGTTACTCCCCTCCCTGTGTCTATGTGTTCTCATAGTTCTGCTCCCACATATAAGTAAGAACACGTGGTGTTTGGTCTTCTGTTTCTGCATTAGTTTGCTGAGGATAATGGCTTCCAACTCCATTAATGTGCCTGCAATAGTCATGATCTCATTTCTTTTTATGGCTGTATAGTATTCCATGTTGCACATGTACCACATTTTCTTTATCCAGTCTATGACTGATAGGTGTTTGGGTTAATTCCGTGTCTTTGGTATTGTAATAGTGCTACAATGAACATGTGCATGCATGTATCTTTAGAATATAATGATTTATATTCCTTTTGGTGTATACCAAGTAATAGGGATGCTGCAACAAACAGTATTTCTGATTCTAGGTCTTTTAGGAACTGCCACGCTGTCTTCCACAGTGGTTAAACTAATTTACATCCCCACCAACAGTGTAAAAGTGTTCCTATTTCTCCACACCCTCTTCTTTCAATAGAGAGAGAGAGACTAGGGGCAGGGAAGAGAGAACAGTTAAATGCAACAAAAACCTTAGTTTTTTTTTTTTTTTTTTTTGAGCACATTTATTTTTCAGTGCTGTTTTAACCTGAGTTCTGAAGAAAACTAAGTTGTATAAAGCAGTGAAATGGATGTGTTCTATTTTGAGTTTCCCCTAGAACAATGTATTTAAAAAAGACCATAGTGATGGTAATTTTATTTAGGTGAAAATCCCAAAAAGAAGATATAAAGAGTAGAGAAAGTAAGACAAGAAAACAAGAAAAGCCAATGCAGGGATTTTGAGGAATGGGAGTAAAGCTGTGCGGAGCAGGGGCTCAATTCTACTGGGGTCCTCTAAAAAACCATGTGGAGTAAGTCATAAAATTACTGTTTTGACTTCTATTTCCATACAGATTTAGAAAGCTGGAAAGATAGTTATTACTATTCTAAAAACGAGGAAAAAAATGAAAAACTACAAAATTACACATTTTCTTTGACTCTTCAGTTTTGTCAAGGCTGCAAAGCAGCCATGTAGCCAGAAATGTTTATAAACACAAAATTGGCTCCTCCAAGGAGAAGGGAAACACAAGAATTGGTTTACTTTGGCATAGCATGAACCAAAGAGACAAGTGCAATATCAGGAGATAAAAAGGATTTATCTAAATAATTAAAAATGTGCTAAAGGTTGAAAGTGGGCTAGCAGAAGAATATAGAACCTGTATAAGCTTCAGACACAAAAGGAGTGAGGATCCCTGTACAGACCTTTTTCAATAGACTGCTACTGGGACTCAGGAGAATGACTGAAGGTAGTTTGGGGAACTGATGAAAGCTTCCCTTGTGGCACAGGGCTGAAAAACAGAAGGGGGTGCCTTAAAAGGAAAGACAAGTGGGCAAAGACAGTTGTTCTCTAAACAACCAAAGCATTAAGCTACTGAGGAAGGACAGCAATCTCTGTGAACACACATGAAGATCCTTTATGCCCAGGGGAAGAGAAATAAAGACGAGACAAAAAAAGAAAACATTTTTACCACCAGCAGAGAGGCAAGAAAGGATCCTGGGCTGAGGATCTTCTGCAAGTAACCTTTGAGAGTTTCTACTCCTAGGGGGAAAGGCAAGAAACCCTCCCCTCCACAAGAACTACCAAAATGAGAGGAAGGGCAGTTAATTAGTCCATTTTGCATTGCTATAAAGGAATGCCTGAGACTGGGTAAACAGGTTGATTTGGCTTATAGTTCTGCAGGCTGTATAAGAAGCCTGAGACCACCATCTCCATCTGAAGGCCCCGGGAAGCTTACAGTCATGGTAGAAGGCACAGCAGGAGCCAGTGTGTCACATTGCCAGCGAGAGAGCAAGTGACATGCCAGGCTGTTTTCACATAACCAGTTCTCATATGGAATCACTATCACTAGGAGGGCACCAAGCCGTTCATGAAAGATCCACCTCCATGATCCAAACACCTCCCACCAGGCCTCGCCTCCAACACTGGACATCACATTTCAACGTGAAATTCAGAAGGCAAAATATCCAAACTATATCAGGCAGTATCACTGAAAAAGCCATATCCCTGAGACTGAGGCACATGGGGCATGCCAATGACCTAGACTAGACCAGGACAACAGAGAGCCCATGTGACCCCCCAGCATGCTAGTAAATGTGGCCATATGCCATTGTGGCAGCCTACCACTGGTGGAGAGGCAAGTATATGGAGCTTCACTTGGAAGCATGAGTACACAGGGAAGGTTAAAAGTTATTAAGACAGCAGCATTGAGGAAAAAGCCTACAGCAATCAAGACTTCATCCTGACCATAGGTGATGCTGGAAAAACTTATAGTGGATGCATAGAAGTTTACCATCTCAACTCAAACACCAAAACCAGCTCAGCACTGGAATAGATTGATTCAGTAATGCACATTAAAAGTCTAGGAGAGGAGGAGATATGCCCATTTTGAGGCACAAATGCTGCATGATTGTCTCCATTGTTTTCCCCACAATGTCCAGCATTTAATAAAAACTTATGAGGCAATCACACAAAAAAGCAAGAAAATGAACAACCCACTGAGATAGAACCATAAACACATATTCAGAAAAGAACCAGATATTGAATATGTTAGGCATGTTAAAAATAATAATGCCTAGTATGTAAAGGGGTCTAGTGTGAAAGATGGAGAGTGTCTATAAATTGATGAGATATTCAGGAGAGAGATGGTAAATATAAGGGAGGGTCAATGGAAATACTAAAATAGCAAAGATACAGTGACAAAGAATGCAACTGACAGGCTCATCAGCAGACTTCAAGCAACCTAGGAAAGAATTGAAGTACTGAAGACAGGCCAATACAAATTATCCAGACTGAAAAACACAATGATGGACACAGGGAGGGGAGCATCATTCACTGGGGTCAGTTCCAGGAGGCTGGGGAGGGACAGTGGGGTGGGGAGGTTGGGGAGGGATAACATGGGGAGAAATGCCAGGGGACAGGGGGATGGAGGCGGCAAACCACCTTGCTACGTATGTATTTATGCAACAACCCTGCAGGATCTGCACATGCACCCCAGAACCTAAAGTACAATAAAAAAAAAAGAAAGAAAAATGATGAACAATTATATTACAAGAACAGAACACCCAAGAGTTGTAGGACAATATCAATCATTCTAGCATGCCTGCAATTAGAATCCAAGAAAGATTAAAAGAAAAAACAAACAAACAAACAAAAAAAAAACAGAGAGAATGAATTAAAGAAATATTTGAAGAAATAATGGCCAGAATTTTCCAAAATAATGTCAGGCACCATATTACAGATCTAAGAAGCTCAGAGGACACCATGCAAGATAAATATCACCACCACACCACAAAGCCCTAAGTACATTATATTCAAACTACCAAACACAAAACACAAAGATAGAGAAAATTTCGAGGTCAGGCAGAGGGAAAAAATTACATGCGGTTAAATAGGGATTAGAATTTCAACAGTCAGGCCTGGCGTGGTAGCTCACGCCTGTAATCCCAGCACTTTGGGAGGCCTAAGTGGGTGGATCGCCTGAGGTCAGGAGTATGAGACTATCCTGGCCATCATGGTGAAACCCCATCTCTACTAAAAATACAAATCTTAGCCAGGAGTGGTTGTGGGCAACTGTATTATCCTAGCTACTCAGGAGGCTGAGGCAAGAGAATCGCTTAGACCTGGGAAGCGGAGGTTGCAGTGAGCTGAGATAGTGCCGTTGCACTCCAGCATGGGTGACAAGAGCAAAACTCCATCTCAAAAAAAAAAAAAAAGAAAAACAAGAAAAGAATTACAACAGTCTTCTTTCTTGTCAGAAGCCATAGAGGTCAGAAGACAATGGAGTTGATCCTGGATCTACAGGTATTCACTAAGAAGACAACCAGTAATGTCTGTGTAAGATCTGTAGATAATTTAATAACATTGTACAAATGTTAATGTCCCGGTTTCAAAAGTTGTACTGCAGTTTTGAGAAATGTTAGCAATCAAAAAATGTGGCTAAAGGTAAACATGAACTCCCTGGGCTATTTGAAGTTTTATGTAAGTTTGAAATTACTGTAAAATAAAAATTTGAAAATAAATCATTAAAACTCTTAAATGTAAAGAAAGAATGGGCTGATGGCATAATAATCTGAGTGAACCTCAGAACATGGTTTTTAGTGAAATAAGTCAGAATCACATGAATACACATTTTATAATTTTACGTAAATAAAGTTCTAGAGTAGCTGAAGCTAATTTATGTTGACAGAAATCATGTAAATGTACATTTGTGATTGTGGCTTTTCACCAAACACAAATGCCCTTCGCTGTGGCACTCCACTGCAATATTTTCCTTCTCCTATATCAAAAGAACAGAAAATTTTCTCTTAAGAAAAGAAAAACAGAGGCTATTAAAATGAGATCACCGGCATAGTTGAAGGCATGGCTATTATGCTTGAAGTAGAGAAATTAAGGGACTCTCAATAAGCTGCGTATGGAGTCTCCTCTTACTCCCCAGCCCTCTTTCTCCACTGAGCCTCTGGAGCACCATACACCATATCTGCAGTCAAGAGATTGAAAGTGTACTTTCTGAGGAACATTCGCAGCTCACTGGGAAAGAGCTAAAGACATAGACACTGGAGATTTCCTAATAATTCTCCTACCCGGATCTGCCTGCACTGAGTCTTAAGTTTAACTGGCACCTTCAAACCGCCTACATAACCATAAAAACAAAAACAAAACAGCTTTCAAACATCAGTAGTTTACTTTTTCAGCTTTGATCATGGGCATAAAACCAGGTCTTATCAAATATCTAAGGGAAGGCTGTAACAAGAAATACCATGACCAAACCATATAACGGGGAAAAATCTTGAATGAGTATCCGTAATTATAATTATTAGTAAAGAATGCTTCCATAAAAAAGAAACAATGCTATGAAAGAAACTATCCAGAAGACAGAGGAGATCATGAAAAAATGTGATAAAAGAAATTTAAAACTCAGTACAGTGTGCTATTTAGGAAACTCTCAGAAAATAGAACAAAATTACTAAGATATGCAATAATAGCATCAAACAGATAAAAAGATTAGATGAATAGTCCTTCAGGTCCATTCTCTTGATAACAGAATTTCCAGCATTAAAGAATGGAGAAAATCGAGGGACAAAAATCACCAGTGAAAAAATTCAAGAAATTTAAGAACTCTATGACATTAATTTTCACACTAAAAGCCTCCGTCAGGCCTGGTGCGGTGGCTCATGCCTGGAATCCCAGCCCTTTGGGAGGCTGAGGCAGGCGAATCACTTGATGTCAGGAGTTCAAGACCAGCCTGGCAAACATGGAGAAACCCAGTCGCTACTAAAATTACAATAATTACCCAGATGTGGTGGTGCACGCCTATAATTCCAGCTACATGGGAGGCTGAGGCAGGAGAATCGCATGAACCCGAGAGATGGAGGTTGCAGTAAACTGAGATCACACCACTGCACTCCAGCCTGGAGGAAAGAGCAAGATCCTGTCTCAAAATAAACAAAATAAAATAAAACAACACAGTAAATAAAAAATAAAAGCCTCTATTAAGTCCCCAGTCTGATGGATTAATATAAATCCTAACAAAGGTGTTTCATTATGAAATATCAGAGAACTTGAGGCAAAGAAACTGTATGACCCATAGAGGTAGGGACATTGTTTTTCTCATCTGCTGAAAACTCAATAGGAAAAATACTAGGCAAATGATTTCATGAATATCAGAGAAATTGTCTTCAAAGATAAGGAGGGAACTTCTCAGTGTCAGATAGTACTGAAGAATAAGTGAGATAAATTAACCAGATGAGGAGTGTTCCAGACAGAGGGAGGGAATAGAATATATGAATGTTCAAAGCGCAAAACAATCTATCATTTTCAAGAAATCTAAAAGCTTCATTGAGACTTGAACCTAGCGAGAAAAAGGGTGAGCTGTAAGATTATAGCAAGCCTCGTGGCCCAGGTTAAGGGAAGCTATGTGGTCCCATTAAAGGAGGAGGATAAACAATTGATAAAATATTCCTTTTTAGATCACTTGGGTTGTTTTAGGGAAAGTAAATTGGAAGGCTCACAAATTTATGTTCAAAGACTATTTTAATAGTCATGGGTGAAGATGGTGGCAGCATGAACTACAGTGGTAGCCACATAAATACATAGATTTGGATTTACAGTATTCTATAAGCAGTATAGTAGTGACATTATTTGGTGATAGATTTGATGTTAAAAGTGAAGAAGAAAAATAAAATGTAGTGACTCCCTGTTTTCTTGCAAATTCAATATATTTGATTATTTTGCCATTTTTTTGAGACATTGAAGACAAAAATGATAATTTGGGAGTTATTTTGTTTTGTTTTTGTTTTGCAAGGTGATCATTTTTATTTTTTAATGTATTTTGCATATACATACTCTGAAGTATTTATGTGCAATGATTTTAAATAATCTTTTGATATATGGTTTTAAAACTTTGAGGACAGTAGTAAAATACAGATGTTTGGGAGTCACAACACATAAAACAAGAAATGAAATCCCAGGGGCAAGAGAATATAGTGGGAAGAGTGCAGTCCCTAGGATGTTACTCTGAGGGATTCCAACACTTAGAAATCAGAAATTCCAATATTTGTGAAGAAAACTGTAAATACAGTCAATAGCTAGCTTCAAAATCGTGTCATTAAATAACCATTGTTAATGTGGGACAAGAAGAATGTTACAGGTATACAGTGGTTGTCTTTAAGTAGTAATGCCTAATGTTAAGAGAAGATAAATTATATATACCTAGGATGAAAAGCAGGATCAATTTATCAGTGTTACAAAATCCTATTTGCATTCCATGTGAAAACAAGCTAACAATTTTTCAGAGAACTGAGATTATAATCTGAAAATCTTGTTTCCTATCATTGATTCTACTCCACTATTTGACTACATAGTAAAGAGGATGGTCTTGTGATTCAAGTCTGAGTGTTAAAACATTAATTTCATGATAACTTCCATATCTAGGATTCATAATCTGTGAAACACGATTCTTGCAAGAAAGAACCACCTTCAATTATTTCCTTATATTGAATTAGATCTGTATCTGTTAATTAGGAGGTCATACTACATGATACTAATTTATTTTCAAAAACTAATATTTATTTAAATATAATATTTAAAATATACTTCACAAGAAATATTTGCTCATTTGTAATCAAAATAATGCTCACAGCAAAGAAAGAAAATATAAAACTCAATGATACGTTAGAAAGTCCATTAGTTTGAAAAGTGCATTTGTTTTTTATCCATAGTTGCTTGATATATGTTTTGGTTTGTAATTCATGTTTTGGTTTGTAATTCAGTGGTTTCTTTCTATGTGGACTATTAACAGAGATAAATGAAAAGTATTCATGGGGAAGAAAGCACTATTAAGTAATATTGTGTCTCTATTATTTTGATAAATTTTTATGCTCCAGTTAGGTGTAGCATTTAAGAAAATATAATACATTGAATTTTTGTTACAACCCTCTCAGGATACACTCTTCAAGTGATTCAAAATTAACATAAATTTATAAAGTTATCCTGTAAAACAAATAAAGACACTAGATCAAATTGATCATTTGAAAAAAAATATGAAATAAACCCTCCCAAGTACAAATATATGCCTACACTTGGTCATATTATTTTCTAGACTGAGTACTCAAACAATTTCAGAATTAAACTAAAGATACATAAAATCCATCTTTTCGTAACCACCGAATCTAATAAGACCCTACTTTTTTGAGAATTGATTATCATCCTCAATTTACCCAGGATCGTATTGGCGTGAGCAACGCCCATCTATTATCACTCACAAAGCCACCAATCCCTAATATTAACTCAGATGTTTTTCAGAAACAGATAATATATTTAAAGGGTTGATTTTGTCTGTAAGTCTAGATATACATGTAACCAAAATTTGCCAAACAATTGTCTTTTAAATATAACATTGATGAATGATACTTAGTGGAAATTTTTTTTTAAAACTCCTGCTTGGTTTTATACAGCAAATAAATTTTAGAAAATATGTCGTTCCTAAACTTCCTTTTCTGGCAGGTTTCTCTTTTAGTTGTGGTTCTCAAAGAACAGTCCTTTTGTACAATGTATCCTTGTCCTTATTTGGCCAGTATATGAGTGGACAAATATTAAAGTTGACTAAGTCACAGTCCTTCCACCAGGTCTCATAAAAGAGAATAGTGAGGCCAAGTACCAAAAAGGAGTCCTAATATCTTCAGATCATTGGTCTTAGAAGCTCCTGTGGGACATGCATCACTGATGTTTTTGAAAATATCTTAATGTGTTTCAGTAATATTTCAGTAATTTCTTTCTTTGTTTTGGGTTTCCACTGGAATCAGTTACATTTTGTTGCTTAACCAACACTGCAAACACTAGCTTTAAACAATAATTTTACATTGCTTAGGATTCCATGAGTCAACTGACCTGGTCTGCTGATCTGAAGTTAGTTGGTCTCCAATGATACTGACTAGGCACCCTCACACATTTGTAGTCATTTGCTAGGCTGGGTAAAATGGCTAGACTAGGATAGCTTTAGGATTATGGCTCATCTCTGTTTTGCATGGTCTCCCAACCTAAGAAAGCTTGTTTAGAATTATTTACACTGCCCCTGGGTAGGGTTCCAGGAGAAGCAAAGGAAAAAAATAAAATCCAAGACCTCCTGAAATCTACGTGTCAAACTTGCACACTGTTACTCTGCCACCATTCCCTTGGCAAAGGAAGCCAAAAGGTTATCCCAGATCCCAAGGGGTGGAGAAATAAGCTCTTTTTCTTAGTGAAAAGAGCTACAGAATTACAGTGCAAAGGAGCATGGTTTGGGAAGTGGTGAAGTGTAGCCATTTTTGTAATCCACCACTCAATCAATTACAGCCTAACTTACCTTAACTAACATAAAAGCGATATATTCTTAAAACAGAAGATTCTCTCAGCTGACTCAGGCTCACTACAGTGAGAGTTTACTAACACTGTGAGTTTAGTAAATCCTCATCTAATTAAATTATTAGATGATGGTAGAAACCTTTTTGGTATCACTGTTTTATCTGATAATCACAATAGAAATTTTGTTGCAAAAATAAATCTACTGAAAATGACTAATATGTATCATTAATCAGGATTAATGATATTACTGGTTAATTGAGCTTTACCAAATTGTGTTGGCCTATAAAAAAGGCAATTCTTGGCCCTTAAGGAGATGGGAGGAACGTAATTATTATCAATATTGAAAGCGAAACATGCAACTTTTGTTTAATAAGGTGCTTAACCCTAAAATATACAGGGAAGTCAAGAACAATTAAACTTTAGGGCATTAAATACACGAGAAACAGATGGACTGAATAGATAAGGGAATTATAGAACTATTTCTTTATTAGGCAATTGGAGAATGTAGCAATGAAGACATCTTCCTCATAATAATGTCCCATCACCAAGATAAAGTAGGTAATATAATACATTTGAATTGTGTTTCTATCTACTGTACTACCAATTTTTGTTTTGATTTGGATGATAGAGATGGGTGTCTGACTTAGCTGAATTTTAAAACGTATGTAAAATTGTTTTATATAACCTTTATTGTACCTGCAAAAATGTGTAGTTCTTAAAAATAAAATAACTTCAAAATCATAATATTATAAATGAGAAACATTAATAAGCTCTTCTCCTTCTAATCAAGAAGTCTTCTGAAATGAATTCTCTGGATTGAAGAATAAATCTAACCCAAACCGCAATATTTTTAAGTATTCACATGCCCCTGTAAAATGTGACCCCATTTATGTGAAGGTGCTTTTAAGGGTTTTCCCTACAATGTGCTGTGATCTCCTCAAATGTTTTCTTGAACTCATTGTACTTAAACTTTGACTCTCATAACTAAACTGAAATAATCATTGCCAGAGCTGCTAAATCCAAGACTCAATCCTCAATCCTCATCATAATTGGTCTCTCAGTGCCATGTGGTATGATTGACTCATTCCTCCCTCCTGAACTTTTGGCTAATTTTGGTGACTATGTGAATACAGTTAGTTGGTGTTCATCAAATCCCTGACTCTGACTTCTCACCTTTTTTTTTCTCAGACCACCTTCTGTTTTCAAAGTCTTCAATTCAGTGTTCAGATCTAGTATCCTCTCCATTTAAACTAACTCCCTATTTGAATACATCCAGATCATGTCTTTAACACTACCTGCGTGCTGACAATTGCCGATTTTATATCTCACCGTATTCTGTCCTGCACCTGTCTTTTACAAATCTTTGCCCATGTGATATGTCTACATAAATGTCCTATACCCCTCTCAAACCTAACATGGTTAAAATTAAATGTATGTTTTTTTAAAAAAACAATTCATGGAAGTCTTGAAGAGAAAGGAGTCACCTTGGATTAAGTTACTAGAAGTGAAACATGATGTTTGTCAGATTTGAGATATATTTTGAAGGTAGAGCCAACAGAATTTGCTGAAGATTTAGATGTTGTGGGGAGAGAATAAAATGAGTAAAAATGCTATGTTTTGTCTGAACCATCGGTGAATGGGAGTGTCATTTATGTAATAGATTAGGGGTGGTGATTGTGTAAGGTGTTTTCAGTCCTAGACATATCAGAAAATATAATTTAATGCTTGTGAATAGCACTATGTATATTACACTTAAATTTTAAAGTAATCTATGCATTGAATTATACAACGAATATTCACTGAAGGCTTACCATGAGCCGTGCCGTACCGAAAATGTTGGAGATAGCACATTTAAAAAAAAAGAAATATTAAAAAAATCCAAAAACGCCTTGCTGTTGTGGTGCTTAGCTTTTAATGGAAATGATAACAATAAAGCAGAGAAACAAAAACAAGAAATTAAGAGGAACATAGCTTTGGGATATTGCTGAAAAGTGGGAAATGAGAGTATACTGTGTCATGCTGGGAAGGACAAAGATTACGTTAGTCAAGGTGGTCAGGGAAGGTCTCTCTCCAGAGATGACATGGCAAAAATTTTGGGCTGGCATATTCCAGGAAATAGCAGCAGCAAGTGCAGAGGCCCCAAAGGTGGGGGAAAGGGTAAATTGTCTCAGGAATAAAAAGAAAGCTGGTACAATTGGAAGATGGTGGCAGTGAGTGTAAGCCTCCTCTGGGGTCAGATATCTATGTAGGTGCCAGTCATGTTGAGCCCTGGAGAACAAGGGGAGGGAACTTTATTCCAGTGAAATGGGAAGTCACTAAACAGTGTTAGGCAGAGGAGTGATTGATTGTATATTGATTTTATCAAGAATAATGTGATATTCTGAATTTAAGGGGACCAAGAATGGCAGTAAGAAGAAAACTTGGAGACAGTGTGGCACTTGCAGAGATAGCAGTGGCTTGCTTCAGTGTGCCCTGGCAGAATGTCAATGTTCACAAATATGAATGTGTAGAATTATAAGAGTTATCAGTAAACGTTTGTCTAGCTTTCTACTTTTTGAGAAAAATTTAAACTTTGTTCCAATTTATTCGTTCAGTAAAAATTTGTTGAACTTGTACTTTGTGCCAGCGCTACAGTCACTGTTAACCACTTCACAAAGTTCAGCGATACTACAACTGGCACATTTTTGACTACAAAGCAATAATTTGATTTCACTGATTGTAAGACATAGGCATAGTGTAATTATTTCCTCTTATGACTGGTAAAATCTAGCAACAACTTTTCTTAGCAGGAGTTAAGTTTCTTAAACTCACTATTTTAACAATATATGTAATTTTGCCTTCTTATATCAATGGCAAATATTTTATTTCTGTAACATTTTATTAGCAGTTTGTGCTATATTGCTGGAGATATAAAACATTTAGGCTATTATGGGAGTTCTAGATGCCAGTTAGGGCTTGTATGAATTCTTCTTAACAGTGGTCTTTACAGTCAAAATATAAAGATGTAGCAATATTTGTCTCTCCCTTCAACTGTTACTTATTTCAAAGCTGTGTGAAGAATGTTTCAGAACAAAAGGATGGACAAAGAAGGACATTTTTAAAAATCGAAACAACTGCTTTTTACTTGCTAGGATTTGATCAATTGCTTGAAGTCTCTATTACACTACAGTTTTGATTTGCAGTCTGACTAATACAAAATAGGCAATTTTACCAAAATGTAAACTCTGTAACTTTTACATTTACTCTTAATGGAAATGAAAATAATATCATTCATCGTTGATGCAGTTTTGCATTATATTAAGGCTTTTGGCTCATTTATTTTCTCTATACTATTATGTTCAGTGATGATGTCATCACTTATCATTACCTTTTTTTTTTTAACTTCCACTAACGTAGTTCCAGCTCTCATTTTGTCTCGAGTAGGTATTGCCATATCCTAATGCAGAGTCTTGAAGCCTCATCTTTCATAGCACTTCCAGAACAAATGCTACTGAATGTGATAGTAGGCAGAATAATTGTCCCTCAAAGATATCCACCTCCTAATCCCTGGAACCTGTAAATATATGTTATATGGTAAAGAGGAATTAAGTTTGCAAATACAATTGAGTTTGCTAATCAGCTAACCTCGAGATGGGGCGGATATCTTAGATTATTCAGCTGGGCCAATCATAATCACAAGGGCCATTATAGGTGCAAGGGGGAAGAATAAGGAATAGCGTCAGAGTGGAGTGACATGAAAAAGACTCTTCCAGCCATTTTTGGAATAATACAGAGGACATGAGTCAAGAAATGTAGTCAGCCTCTAGAAGCTGGAAAAGGCAAAAAAAGAAGAAGAAGAAGGATGAAGAAGGATGAAGAAGGAGGAGGAGGAGGAGGCGGGGGAAGAGGAGGAGGCAGCGGTGGCAGAGGAGGAGGAGAAAGGAGAGAGGAGAAAGAGGAGAAGAAGAATCTCCCTTAAAGCTTCCAGAAGGAATGCAGCCCTATGGACACCTTGATTTTAGCCAGTGGAGACCCATTTCAGAATTCGGATCTCCATAACAATACAATAAATAAATCTGTGGTGTTTCAGACCACCAGATTTGTGGTAATTTGATATACCAGAAAGAGGAAACTAGTAGAAACGCAAATCTAGATGTCATACCCTGATTTAAGTTTTTTTAATGACTCCTCATTTCACATATGATTAAGGAAGTAGAGTGCTATTAGACACATAACCAATGGATCTCTGAGCTAAAAAGCCCTGGTTTGTAGTGTTTGCCACTTCCTATGGAGTAATTACTCAGGTTATGTTGAATTTCAAACTACCAACCTTACCTAATTGAAGGCCAATTTGGAAAGACAGGGACAGAGTTGAATTTCACGATCTGGTAGAAGCAAACTGTTAGATAAATTCCATTCCTAGTGATGTGGCGTTTACGACCACCCTTAATCTAAGTCTGTCTAAGGTGGCAACTGCAGTTCATACATCTTTCCCGGGTTTCTTTCATGTTCTTTGAATACACTGGCTTTTTCCCTGGGATACCTTCCTTTGGTCTGTCCTTTGGAATTTCACTAGTTATTTATAAATCAGCATAAGCGATACTTCCTTTGTGAAGGCTTCCCTCACCATTTTATCACCTGCCCTCATTCAGAATTCGAAACAGCTTAGAGATGATAGATGCCTTTTTTTCTGCTGCCTATAAAGTGCCTTGTTGATTCCTTTAAGTAAAATTAATTCCAAATAATAGTGATTTGTTTATTTTAGTTTCCTTCTCCTGGTGGATTTTAACTTTCTAGCAGAAATGTCTGTTTTTTGTTTTTTTTTTTAACTTAATATGTTTAATACCTAGCATAACTATAGACCCAGAAGAGGCACCTAAAAGTGTTTGTTGTATGAAAAGTATTTATGTGTGTTAAGCTCACACTCTCAACATGCAAGAGAGATTTAAAAAAAAAATGTAGCTTCATTTGAGAGAGGGACACTCACCAGAGAGAAACCAGATTTCAGTTAAATAAAGAATATAAAAGATTTAAGACAGACTGCATTTGAATGGAGAATGAACAAAGGTACAGCCACAAAGATTTCCCAGTTATTTCTTTGGTGCCCAACACTGTGGCAATGCAGATGTAGCAATTACTGCCCCCGTGTAGTCTATGATATTGAAGTTAAACTAGCTTAGTGAAAAATTTAGTTTTACGTTCTTTGCAAAGGCAACATTTTAAAAAATAGATAAAATATATAAATTAAAATTGGGAAATTTTTATAATTGGCAAATAAAAATGAAAGCCAGTATAGCAGTGTTGATATCATAATATAAAACATAAAATGAAGATTAGAAATAGAGTAAAATAATCACAACAAAAACACTGAATAACAAAATGACATATCAGTCATGACCTTGTAAACAGTTCAACGAACAAAATGAAACATACAGAGTAAAAGCTGATGATTTTGTTAGAATGTGTTAGTAGCTTTACTCATTGGAAAATGTGAGTGCATCTCTAACAATCTTACAGATCAAGAAGGAAAGGAAAAATAAAGGAAGAAAGAAAAGAAGGAAGGAAGGAAAGGAAGAAGTGAAGAAAGGAGGAAAAACAGATGTAATAAAGTAGGTCACTTCTTATGTGAGACAGATACATGGGCAGATCTTCCACTGAAAATATCCAAAAATCCTAAACAAACCATGTTTAAAATTTCAGTTTTGGAAAAACATTTATAATATAGTAACAAAGTAAGGCCTTAAACTTAATAGTATCATTTATTGAACATACAGTATGTTGAATTATTGTTCATTCATTTATTCATTTGTTGTATACAGTTGTTCTTATTATTAATCAGAGTATACTTAAGGGTCCACAGACATCACTATTATCTGGTTAGAACCTAGAACTTCATGATAAATAGCATTAGAAAATAATTACATATTGTGGAACTCATTAGTCCATGGGACTTTTTTAACTACTTCTGCTACCTTTTCATGTAAGAGCCCCATATTTTCCAATGTTGAGAGATCAATTATTATTTTCATAACATGTAGAACTTGGTAGTCCATATTGATTAACAGAAAGGAGAAACCTTATTGACTAAGACCTCTTTTAGCAGCCTATTTCTATATGGCACGCTCATTAGAATTGAAAGAAGAATCAATAGAGCAAAGAAAATTTACAGACAGTGGCTATGAAATTTCCTACTATTCATTATTTTCTTAATTGTCTTTTCTGGAATACTTGTGGCAATGGTCTTGGTCTCTGTTATATTCAGAGAGAGAATTTTTTAAAAATAATTTTCTATTTTAAGGTTCATCTCTCTTATCCATTGCTATTAACTTAAGTGTTAACATGTACTTACTACTTACTAGGAAAATTTGTAGGAACTCTACAGACAGTAATTAATTTAATCCTCTTAATACCTCCCAATAATAGCATCCTAAATTGATACATAAGAAGCTGAGGCACAGATAGTTAGGGTAACTTTCTTATAAAACACAGCTAATCTGGATCACACAGTTAATAAGTGACAGAGATAAAATTGGAATCCAGATATTCTTTCTCCACAGTTGGCATTTACTATGCTATGATGACTTGTCAGTTCATTTTGTAAGGATAAGAGTTAATTATGTTATTTTTAAATTTTTACATTAATTAACATATTTATCTGGGAAGTTTCTCTGGTCAGGGCACTTTTTATTCCAAGAACCAGAAATCCATATTTACCAGATAAGACAAGAAAAGAAATGTGCCCCAAATATCTAACCAAATTTACCTGATTCCAGAGCCCAATTTTCATTCAAATCCTGTAACTGACTGATTCCTACTCTTCCATTTTCTCTCTAGATTATTATTGTTTTTCATATCTGCTTCTCATGGTTTCTGCTTTGTCTAATTCTTTCTGTACAAACTTCCTCAATGTGATCTTCATTGTGATTTCCCAATTAGCCTGACTTCCAGATCTTTTGGCAGAATTATCCAGGTTTCACACTTGTGTTAGATATTTCATAACTCTATGCACTACAATATAAAGAGATAGATATATTTTTTGTAATGGGCTATCTGTGATTAGGATGGCACTCTGACTACCATTTCCATCCTTGCCTGGGAGCTCTTTCCTATTTAGTTCTGAGTTAGATATTTCCAATCCTGGAGATCTGGAAGGCAGAAGTAAAATGTAATTCCTGTAAGGCCATGGGTGTTAGACCAGAGGCTTCATCAGTGGTTCAACTTTGATGTTTATCCACAGATTCCCTTGTGACAAAGTGAGCAGCTTCTCAGACCTATCTCCTAGCTTCCGGTCTGCCTTGTGGAGAACATTTCAGATTTTCCCATGAACTCCTTTTGTTCACCTGCACTTCTGTGGTTTGATCCAAGATCTACATGTGTATATTTGACTTTGGGAAGCAACTACCCATACCTGCAGGAGCATCTTTCTTAACTTTTCTTCTCCAGTTCTTCTAACAGTTGCAGGAAGTCATGATTTCATTTAAACCCTTTTTAACAAAAAACATAGATTTGTTTCCTGAATAAATCTTCAGTGATATATCCTTGTAATATCTCAGGACAGTTTCATTTTTCACATGCAATGTTTATTTAAAATAATGGAATAATAATCAGCCAATGATGTAATTTGAAACATACTGGTTGTCCTTAGGAGAATGTCAATGTACGTAAGCTGTTTTTTTTCTTCTGCTTTATCTATAGCAATATTTTAATGACTTAAAATACCTACATTACCATGTGTGGATACTATAGTACTTCTGCTTGAATGCACTTTTGGATAACTCAGTTATGGAAAATAGAGAATACCAATCCAGTGTCCCCTAAAAATTAATGCACATAGAGTACATTTGTGATTTTACTGGATTTAAAATCTCCCTTCATGGCCAGAAACAGAAAAGAAGAGAAAGGCATGCAAATATGGTATGCTACTTATTAAGGGAAACTCAATACACTAAAAATTTCTGAGCCTGCATACCTAAGTAAAATTATACTAAAACATCGATAGTCAGCTATGCTTGTCTTTTCAGTACTACAGGTTTTTTTCTGCAATAAAATTTCAACCCTTACGAAAAGGTATCTATACATAATAAAAGAAAATCAAACCAGAAAATAAATCTAAGTCAAGCTAACTTCATAGAGATGTTAATGATAATACCAGAAGATGAATGAAGAGACAGACAAAAGTTTAAGGGCCCCAATATGTTGGGTGCCAGTAATTCCTCCCTTCCTCATCACTTTTATAAGAAATTGCATACAGAGGAAATAAATATGAGGAAGAGATAAAGCCACTTGAACCAATTTCAATTTCAAAGAAAGTAGACTTCAAAATTAAAGCAATTTTCTTAATGCAATCACTATATTAAATATCTAAGAAGTTTTTCTAACTCTATAAATTTGTTAAATTCTAAAGCTAAATTCAAGATTTCAAAATGAGAAATGTTTTATTTTCATACAGTATCCATAAAATTACTAAGTAAATGTTCAATAATGTTCTCATTTTATCTTCCTAATATACTGCTTGAACCCTGGAAATGGTTGAAAAAGCAGTATTATTTACCCAATGATTATTCAAGATTGACTATGCTTATGTGTAAAAAATCATCCAAGGGGTTATACAGTCAGGATTTTTGAAAGAAAGACCAGACCGAAAGAGAGAGAGAGAAAGAAAGAGAGAGAGAAAGAAAAAAAAAAGAAAAAGAAGGAAGAATGAAGGAGGGAAGGAAGGAAGGGAGGAATGGAAGGGAGGGAGTGAAGGAGATTTTACTCAATTAATTTAAGCAATTAATTTGCATGATTCTGGGGGCTGACAAACTGAAAATTTGTAAGACAGGTCAGTAGCTGGAAGTTCAGAAGGGTTTATGTTATAGTCTTGAAGCTAGATATCTCCTTTTCTGGCAAATCTTACTTTTTGCTCTCACAATTTTCAGCTGATTAGATAAGGCTCACCCATGTTGTGAAGAATAATCCTCATTATAAAAAACAAAGTCAACTGATTGGAAATGTTAATCATATCTACAAAATTCTTTTACAGCAACATCAGGCTAGTGTTGTACCAAAGAACTGGTAGGCTCGCTAGGTTGACACATAAAATTAACCATCCATAAGCATAACAGAAACTCTTGTCATAAATAGAAGATAGTTCCAGATAGGGAAAAAGGTAATTGTAAAATTAAGGTGGCTCACAAAGTACAACTTGAGAATGTCTTTTTATAAGTAAATGGATGTATGGACCACACTGTAATACCTGTAGGATAGTGTTTAAACATATATGTACAGAAGAAGTCTCTAAGAGTGCTACTTCAGCAAAAGAGACTATCAACAGAGTGAACAGGCAACCCACAGAATGGGAAAAAATATTCACAAACTATGCATCTGACAAAGGAATTTGTAAGGAACTTAAACAATTCAATAAGCAAAAAAACAACCCCAGTAAAAGTAGGTAAAAAACATGATCAAACACTCCTCAAAAGAAGACATACAAGGAACCAGCAATCATGAAATAATGCTCAAGATTGCTAATCATTAGATAAATGCAAATCAAAACTCCAATGAGATAGTATCTCACATCAGTTGAAATGGCTTATTAAAAAGTCAAATAATAAAAGATGCTGGCAAGGCTGCAGAGAAAAGGGAATGCTTGCACACTGTTGACAATGTAAATTAGTTCAGCCACTGTGGAAACCATTTTGAAGATTTCTCAAAGAACTAAAAACAGAACTACCATTCGACTCAACAATCCCATTACTAGGTATATTACCTAAAGGAAAACAAATCATTCTACCAAAAAGACACATGCACTCATATGTTCATCACAGCACTATTCACAATGGCAAAGACATGGAATCAACCTAGGTGCCCCTCATTGCAGAATTTAGAGAAAATGTGGTATATTTACACCACGGAATACTACTCAGTCATAAAAAAGAATGAAATTATTTGTTTTGCAGCAACATGGATGCAGCTGGAGGGCATAAGTGAATTAACTCAGTAACAGAAAGCCAAATATAGCTTGTTCTCATTTGTAAGTGGGAGCTAAATTTCGGGTACACAGGTTCATAAAGATGTAAACAATAAACACTGGGGACTACTAGATGGGGAGAAAAGAAGGGGGCCAAGGATAGAAAAACTGTTGGGTACTATGCATATTACCTGTGTGACACAGTCATTCAGACCCCAAATCTCAGAATTATACAATATACCCATGGAGCAAACCCTGAATCTAAAATAAAAGTTGAAGCTACAATAAAATACAATAGTGCTATTTCAGCAGTGGTAGTGTAGTGAATGGATATGCCAGTCACACCAAAATGCATGTCATGAAATGGCTATTATTTATTTTGCTATACATATTTATGAGGTATATGTGATATTTTGACATATATATGCATTGTAGAATGATTAAATGAAGATAATTAACATATTTTTGTCACCATACGTATTTTCTGTGTGTGTGAAAACATTTGAGGTCTACTGTCTTTGCAATTTTCAAGTACTGTATTCAGCACATTATTATTAAGTATAGTCACAATGTTGTATAGTAGATTTTCAGAACTTATTTCTCCTGTTTAACTGAAATTATGTGTCCTTTGACCGACATTTCCCCATTCCCCACCCCCACCTCTTACCAGTCCCTGATAACCACCATTCTGCTCTCTACTACTATGAGTTCAACTTTTTAGATGCCATGTATAAGTAAGAGCATGCAGAACTTTTCCTTCTGTGCTTGGCTCATTTTACGTAATTTCTTCCAAATTTGTCCATATTGTTGTAAACGACATGATTATCTTTTTATAAGGCTGAATAGTATTCCATTATGTATATGTATGTGTGTATCTGTGTGTGTGTGTGTGTGTGTGTGTGTGTGTATGTTTGTGCATGTGTGTATTATTTTTTTTACTCATCTATTGATAGACATAGGTTGGTACTATATCTTGGCTATATTGTGAATGATGCTGCAATAAACAAGAGAGTGCAGACATCTCTTTCACATACTGATGGAATTTCCTTTCGATGTATAAGCAGATATGAAATTGCTGGATCCTATGGTAGTTCTATTTTTTAAGTTTTTAAGTAACCTCCATACTGTTTTCCATACGGCCACACCACCTTACAGTCCCACCAGCCTTCTATAAGGATTCCCTTTTGTTCATGTCTTCATTGACGTTTGTTATCTCTTTCCTTTTTTATTATAGTCATTCTAATAGGCATGAGTAATATCTCATTGCAGTTTTGATTTGCATTTACCTGATGATTAGTGATGTTGAACATCTTTTCAGGTATCCTGGCCATTTGTGACTTCTTTTGAGAAGAATCTATTCAGGTCCCTTGCCCATTTTCTAATCAAGTTACTTGTTTTATTGTTATTGAGTTGAGTCTCTTATGTATTTTGTATATTCACCCTTTTTCAGGTGTATGGTTTGCAGATATTCTCTCCCATACTTCCGGGTGTCTCTTCTCTGCCAATTGTTTCCTTTGCTGTGTAGAAGGATTTTAGTTTGGTATAATTTCATTTGTTTAGTTTGGCTTTAGTTGCTTGTAATTTGGAGATTATATCCAAAATATATATATATACATTTGCCAAGTCCAATTTCAAGCAGCTTTTCCTGTATTTTTTTCTAGTAATTTTTTACAGTTTTGAGTCATCTATTAAGTCTTTAGTGCATTAAGGATACTTTTTAGTGTCAGAAAAAAACTGTTATATAGTCATCAACTTTTGATCAAATGTTTTAATAAGAGTATGGATTATGGATCTGCAATTGAGTAATCTGGCACAAGTAATTTAACTTCTCCATGCCTTAGTTTTTATATAGGTCAGATGGAGCCAATAATAATACATACCTCATAAGTTTTTGTAAAGATTACCAACAACATATAAAGTGCTTAGAAGAATGTCTACACATAGGATGTGTCCTTGCTGTTATCATTATTAAAAACAAAATCCTTTTGGTAAGAATGTTATTTCATGACAGCAGAAATTTCACTATTGACTGACCTTTACACAATTTCTAAATAAACAGTTACTATTGTATTTTTGAAACTACCATTACCATTTAACTGAAGTTAAATGATAACTTTAAAATAATAAAAGTTAAACAATTAACATGACAAAAGAGTGGTATTTAGTATAATGTTTAACCAAACTTTTCAAAATTTAAAATAGGCATTGGACAATTTAAAATGATGATGGGATAGAAAATACAAGCCAAAGAGGATGGAATATTAAACTTCTAAACCCATTTTTTTTCATATTTTTCAAAGGTTTTCAATGTCTCTGAAAGTGCTCCCCAAAAAACTAAAACCAATTGTGTTAATATTTAAGTATCAAAAAAACCAAGGACATCAGCCATTTTATATATATATGATGGATTCTATAGAATATATGGATTCCATGTATTATACATACACATAAAATATATGTGATACACAAAATACATATAATGTGTGTATGTATAATGTATTAATTTTATAACATCGTGTTGTTTGCTTTAATTGCACACAATAAAATGTACATTTTAGGAAAGGAAATTTTTCGTTACTCTGTTGAATACTTATTATTTTACTAAAGTCACTGAATATTCACAATTTACCAAATTAGTGCAAACCAACACAACAGATTATACCGTATCCTGCTTTATGTTTTCTTAATATCCAGGATTCACTCAAACACATATACGAGTGTAAAAAGTTGTGTCTGAACAATTTCTACTTTTCTTATGAACATTAATGTGGTAATGCATGCATAATATCTCTGTAGACACAGATAAAACATATAATGCTGGTAGTTAAAATATAATATGTTAAATAAACTTTTATGCAAAATAAGGCAAGGGAACTGCAACCTATTATTTTAAGTAATCAAGGATCTTAAACATTATAATAATAGAGATTGAGAATCATATATTGGTAATTACCACAATGTAAAATGTAAACCTTTACAATATCATGATATGAAGTATCATTAATTTTAACATTAGCTTTACCTGTGGAAATAAAATTATTTAAATAGTACTATGAATATTTAACTTATAAAAGCAGACATCTTTACAGATGTAAGTAAAAGTTACAGGCTATTTTACAGCTAATGCTGTCTTCTGGGTAAAAGAAAACAGCTTATTGAATGAAATAAAATTAAATTTAATATTAACATAAAACAGAATTGGTATTATAAATGTAGAAATGGCAAGTTTTAAATTTTTTATATATAGTATTTTAATATATTTATACTGTAATTTAACAATAATTATTGTTTTATCTTAATTTTTTAAGCTAATATTACCAGGTAAATATTTAAATACATGTATAAGAAAAAACATGGACCTAAATCTTTAGAGCTCTATTGTGGAAGACAGTGTGGCGATTCCTCAAGGACCTAGAAATAGAAATTCCATTTGACCCAGCAATCCCATTACTGGGTATATATCCAAAGGATTATAAATCATTCTACTATAAGGACACATGCACACAAATGTTCATTGCAGCACAGTTTACAATAGCAAAGACCTGGAACCAACCCAAATGCCCATCGATGATAGAC